>JAFIRS010005407.1:0-58095 GCA_018342105.1 Gonioctena quinquepunctata | reverse complement strand
TATATTCTCGTTATACGATACTACTGAAAAAATTTCATTTAGGTATGAAAAAAATTCAAACTTTCAACTCCGGATAAATTTTTCAACAGGCCGTGTGATTTGTTATCATGCTGTGGAATTAAAATTTACTAAAAATTAACGTGTCAAGGCCCAGTAAATACAAATAGTTTAAAGGAGGAATTACAAAAACCCCCAAAAACGTATGAAAATATACAGAGGAGCTGTAGCCTGAGATAGTGGCGGAGGCGGGGGGGGTATTAACTGTTGCTTTGTATAAACACGTGGATCTTGGGGGCCAGTATAAACGGAAGGATTGGTCTATATAGATATATATATATATATATATATATATATATATATATAAATATCAAAATCTGTTAGTTTCTGGTGATGTAGAACAAACAAACGGCAATTCAGTTTTAAAATTTTCTAGCTATTGTTTTTTTATGATTTTTTATTTGTTCCATCCATTTTATCCGTGACTTTCCCCACGCCCCTTTATTCCATTTCCCACTTTCCGTTATTCCTTTTCCCCGTTATTCCTTCCACACACAAAATATATATATATATATATATATTTTTTGTTATTTTATAAAAAACCAGATATATTTTAAAAAAAATAAAAAAGAATAATTAATAAATGCTATTAGTTTCAAAAATTGTTTTATAATTTTTGAATTTTTATTTCCTTTTTAACCCTCTTTTGTATGAAAGATAAAATGCCCAAATACAAAAAATCAATTTATACACTTCATAAATTAAAACCCCAAAACTTCGAAAACAACAAAACTAGATTTAAAAAAAATTTCCCTGACAAAATGTGATAAAAAATTTAAAAAAACATACAATATGAAATTGGCAACTAAAAAGCCAATGGAGAACAGCAAACTTTGATGACAATAAATCGGGGGAAAGTATGGTCACTGGGTTTGAAATTGTGAGAGGGAAAAAGAGCGGGAAAGTGTCGAGACAATTATCACTGAAATTTGTACAGAATAAGAATGGAAAAATAGTTTTATGTATAAGTTAAAATAACCCAAACAGTGAAAAAAGTGAAATTTATGCAATTAGAAATTGAATCAGAGGGAAAGGGAAAAAAAATGGGTTCCCGGTGACAACAAACAAACCACAAGGGGGATCGAAAAAATTTAAAACGAAACCACGTTATATTTTTGGGGGGAAAAAAAATTGAAAAATTTCCCATTAAAAACGGAAAACCCCATTACCTTATTTGTACACCCTTACAAGTATCCAAAACTGATTGCTGGTTTTTATGGTTCCTATTGGTAAGTTCCCGATAGCATTGGGTGAAAGGGGTCAAATTTTGGGGGTATTGAAAGCGAAGTTCCCCGACAGGTTAAAAACCCTTTCCCTGTGCCATTCCCAACTGAACAACACAAAACGCATATTCCATCGGAGAACTTTAAATTTATTTTGAACTATTTAGAAATTTTCCTTTCAAAGGGAAAAATGGGTTGTGTATATTTAAATGAACTTTTCATGATTATCCATGAAAATTTGTAGATTCATTTGAGTTTATCTTTTTTAGGCCAGGGAAGTTTTTTCCAAAAAGGAAATAATTTCTTTTTTTATACTAACTCGTTTGTTTTTTACAATGATCAACAATCATACTTATGACCATTGAATAAATTGAAATTTAAATATCAATCATGGCTAGTGGCTAATTGCCTGAAACCCGGGTATCTGAAGGGCAAGAGGGGTAAACTGTCTTACTGTGTAAGGGAAAGTGTAACAATTGGAACAATAAAAACAGGGCGTTAGCTAGCAATTATCATTACATGTAAAAAAATTATACAGGGCGAAAATACTTATCTATATCATAACAAAAAAAATTTATATATATATATATATATATATATATATATATATATATATATATATATATATATTTTTATATAAAACCTGGGTTTTCCGGGTCGATTATTATGAATATTGAAAGTTCGGGGTGAACCGCGTCTAGTTTAAAACCCCATTGGTCACCCGTTTTAAAAAAAGAACAGGTGCCCAATATCTTTTTTCTCCAGTTCTTCCCAAAACTATACATGAGGTTTTGGACCAAAGGCCCGGTTATTTTAACAAAACCATTTTGGTTCAGAGTTGGGAATATTCATCATATTCCCTGTTTTGAAATCCCATATGGATTCCTAGATCAAAGAACAACACCACTTCAACATCAAAATTTACAATGGGCCGAATTTGAACTCCTTCCTTTTCCCTTTACGTCCTTATCCAGAAACAACGACTCATTATCCCCGTACAGTACATGTACGAAACTGAACCCCTCATTCCGGTTATTCAACTCACCGAAATAAAAAGATCGCATGAGTTGAAAAACTCAAAAAAACCCCCTCCTTCAAAACGTTTATAATAACACCAAAAATTTTCAGATCAATCCACTAAAACCCCCTTCTCCCCAACTCCCAAAAACAACAGATAAAACCTCACAAAACTTTCCCCTTCCTATATCAAACTTTTCACCGACAAAAATTGGACAATCTTGGGGAAAAGGGGCATTGAAACTATTTTCACACAAAAAATAAATTTGATTTTCTGGTCTCCCAAAGATATAATATAATGAGTCTCAATTATTATCAAAAAAACCATGCTAATGCCCCAGGGCGTACATGGGACAAACTAACAGTCGGTGACGAGTCGAGTTAAACTTGCTGTCCGTCATAGACCCCCTTTTTGGCACTCTCCAAGCACTATGAAGAAAACCCCGAAGGGATTTCAAACACCAGGACCTTTCCCACGAGAAACATGCAAGGAGTGACGAACGTTAGATCGAAAGTAAAACTCCCCAACCTGAGGGACCAGACTCCCAAATCCGAAACCTCTATTTTCCCCCCAAAAAGCCCGTTCCTCCACGAATTCACCTGGATATACACCCATCCCCACCTGATCCTTATTTTCCTAAAAGGGGTAGACAGACGAGATCTTAGAAAACAGTGGCAAAACCGGGGAGTAAGAGATTTGTCCGTGTCGAGATAATACGGTGACTGGGGGTGGAATTGGGACCCGGTTGGAAATCATTTTTTTCCCCCATGACAAAACCGAGGAGGGCAGATTTAACCTCGGGGAAATCACATTCTACCTCAGTGATTACAACCTACAACCTAGGAGTAGGAGATTGAGACCCGGTTGCCATTTCCCCTCACTTTATCAATAACTTATATTTATATATTTTCCCTTTTCTCAATTTCGGAAACCCCCAAAAACATCGATGTTTTGGTAGGTAATATATTTTTCATTTTTTTGCTGGCTCATTGGGGACTATCGTAAAATTTCGAAAGAAAATCTTTTTTTGACTGGTCAAAAAAAAAAAAAGTTTACAACTCCATTCTGTCAGTCGAAATTTTGCATATAAACCCCCACTGGTGATAAATTTGCACTTTCTGTTGATTTCTTTGTGTGGGAAAATAACAATCTTTCTATAAATTTTACCAATTTGAATTAATATTTGAGAAAATGGGAGATTAAATGCGGGTTTTTTTCTATGTTTTGGGAAAATATCCTACTTCTGGGGATGGGTCCTGATTTTAAGTCTGAATGAACTCTATCATAAGTTCCATAATAACTATATGAATTTTCGGGGGACAGGTATTGATGAATAGTTTTTTAATATCTAGTTGAGGAAAAAATTATATTGTCATGTTGCAAAATGAAAATGTTAAAGTAAATTTGATTTTGGGAGAAAGCGAGGGAATCATTTGTGCTCAAAAAAAAATTAACAACATTTTTTTTCAATAAACGGGTTTTTAAAAAAAACGGCACCTTCACCATAATCCCCCAAGTAATTTTTCTGATCTTTTGAAACACGACTAAATTAGAAAAATGGGTCCCCCGGTTGATTTGGTTCATCTAATTTTCCCAATTTGTATGGGGGTTTGATTATTGTTTTTTGAATGAGTCTGAAAAAAACTGCTGTTAATTAAAAGTCATTATGATCGTTAAAAGGTTTTTACTTAAATCTCCCGAACCCGATTAAATTTCCCTGATTTTATATCACCCTTTGGAAAAAAAAATATTTTTTTTTTTTTTTATTTTTTTCAACTAAACCCCTATTTCTGCAACCGGGGCAAACCCCAAACGCCGGGGTGGAAACACTTCTCAAAACCCGGAAATTTTGCCGAATCGTCTGTGTTGTGGGGTAATTTGGAACATGCTGTATATAGTTGTTTGACTGTCCTGTAATGTTAAAATAATTTGTCATTTTTATTTTTTCGCTGCAATTATAAAAGTTTGCGCGTATATTTGTTTTCCTGCTTTTTGGAGATCCAAAAACCCAAACGGGTTATGACAGATTCAAGTGCTTAAAATTTGAAAACCCTCGGGAGTAAGACCTAAGTAAGTAAACCGACCCCGATCAAACTTTCCCCTTACCATTTCCCCCTCAATCGAGAAACTGAATGGGAGAAAAATTACAGCGGGGAAAGGGGTCTCAAAAATCAGGATTTGTGGGGAGTACTTCCGGGGACAGATGATAAAAAAAAGGACACGTAAATGTTCTAAAATAATCTTACCAATTGATACAATGCTGTATATTAATGATAAAGAGCCCAAAACCCCCCAAAAGGGCTTGGGAAAACCTTGCAAAAGCATTTGGGGACACTGGTCTACAAAAAGGTTGGGTTTTTGTTGCGAACTTTTGCCCGGTACTCGTCTTGAAAATTGTCGAATGTCGAAGGATATTTTAAATAAGATCTTTTAAAATTTACAAGCAATTTCATTGTTTGAAATTTTTTTTCGAGGGAGTGGGTTGCCGCTATTCATTTAGCCGGTCTTCCAGATCATTTTAAAACCCCATGATAAAAAAAATCGGAAAATCTTCTATTTAAAAGGGTTACCGCTGATGCAATAGAAACTGAATTATTGCAAGATTTTTTTTTTGTTGAAGAAAAAAAAAGCTTCCGCGATGTTTTGCTGAAAAAAAAATGGTTCAAATCGGCAAATCGAAGTCGTAAACAAAAATATGTCATTGCTGACAGTTCTTCATGTCCCAGGAATGGTTCCCAAAAGGGAAAAGGGTAATGGACCACGGTTTCTACAAAAAGTAACAGGTACGCCGGACATATCGCAAAAAAAATGTGATGCGAACAGTTTTAAGAAACAGGTGTTCGGGCAAAGAGTGACAAATCAGGTTTTCGCTGTTCACAGCTTTGTCAAAACTCATGTCAAATCAACTTTAAAAATTTTTGGTTTCTCGATTCGGGGTGTTCCCTCATCGAAACCCTGGATGAATCGAACTTTTTCAGTGGAGAAACTTTGGGCAAAAAAACCTCACAACTGCCAATGATGAGCAGATGGAAACAAACTGTGTTGGTCATATCCAGTTACCTGTGAGAGTTTCCCGATGAATGTTTTAACGTGAACGTAAAAAAAAGTGTTTTTATGTATGTCCCTGATGTGAAAGTTAATTTTTTCCCTTTTTGTGGGGTCAGATCGTTCAAAAAGGGAAAAAAAGTCAAATTTTTAATTCAAAAAGGAGCTCGGGTCCCAAAAAGTTCAAGGAAAAAGTTTTGAAATAACGTTTTTTTAAAAATTTATAGGCCCCCTTTAAAATGCAATGCTGGCCGTTCTAATATTATAAAATGCTTAATTATGGCACAAACGTATGGGTCATTCATGAAAAAATTCCCAAAAGGTTTGTATGTAAATTGCTACCAGTAAGGTAATCGATTATCTTCTTTTTAAATTTTCCCTACATCCAGGTTTTTTAATTCTTCAATTTATGGGCCTGTTGATTGTTCTCTGGCGGTTCGAAATATATCCGACATTCTTGGACGATATCAGTAATAAGACATTCTTTACTTTCTTGTAAAAAAAATCAAGTTTTTGATCGTTTCGTCGAATTAATTTTTTATAAAAAATCAAACCGACCAAAAATTTGGGTTTTAGAACAGACAATGGTGGAAGTATTGTTCCCAAAATAGTTATGATTATCTTAATGCCCGGGGTTTTCGAGTATTAGATCACTGTGCCGTACACACCTGCGCAAAATGGCAAGGCTAGCGGCTGAATCGAAGAGGATCATTCTGATCGAGATTTTATACCTTCAAGGCAACCAACAAGTCTTCCCGACAACATCTTCGGAGAGGAGACCGAATTAGAAGACCACCACAGACCCACGATGATTATGTGATTTATTCGGGTTTTGTTGAAATTTCAGCAATCCAACTTCTGTTGAGGAAGTGCTGGCAAGACAAAGGAAATTGACTCAAGGCGATGGATCGTGAATATAAAGTCCAGATCGACAACGGCACATGGGAATCGGTGGATCTCTCTCATCCAAAGCCCTTGGAATCAGAAATGGGTTTTAAATTAAGAATGATGCACCTGGAAAAGTAATCCAATATAAAGCACGACTTGATGAAGGTTGTGGCCAAAAGGAAGGTATAGATTACGAGGAGACGTATTCTCCTGTAATCTGATACAGTTCCATTGGATATCTTTCAGTCTCAGCTGTGCAATATAACCTTGAAATAGGGGAAATGGATGCAGTAACAGTTTTCCTCAGGAGATCTCACGTAGAAATTTACATGCTTCAGCCTGAACTCTACAAAAAATCAAATAAAGCATGCAAGCTGAAAAGAGTATATATGGCCTCAAACGGGCAAGTAGGTTTGGAATATTGAGCTTGATGGTTGTTCGAAAAATCGCAAGTTCAGACAATCCAAATTCGATCGTTGCATATACTATCATATTTCCAACAATAGAATATTGATAGTGGCCGTGTATGTCGACGATCTTTTGTTATTTTCGAAAGATGAATCGATGGAGGATGACCTCGGAAACTCCTAATGACATGGGAAGGCAAAGTCTGTCCTAGGATTCCGGATCACGCGCGATCAAGTTAATAAGAAAATTTGAATCGACCAACAAGTTTACATTGAAGATGTGTTGAAAAGGTTCAACGTGCTTGATTTCAATCTCGTCGTCGATACGCCGATCTCTCTAATGAAAAGCTTTCTGAGGAACGATCTCCAGGAACTCAGATGAGGTGAGACAAGGTGAGGACTGTCCCTATCAAGAAGCAGTTGGAGTCTTTTTTCACCTCTCAAGTTTCTCGGCAGATGTCAATTCTGCAATTAACTGTAAAGTCCTTTGATCAGAACCCAGGAAAGGTACATTAGACAGCAGTGAAGCGTATCATGCGCTACCTCAAGAAAACAGCCCATTGGAAACTTGAATTGTGGGGGATAAATCACTGAAATTACCGGATATAGTGACTCGCAGTGTCACCGACTACATCTTCGTGAAAAATAACTCGCGCCTATCTCGTGGGCCACTGAGCGTTAACCTAACATAGCTCTGTCAACTACTGAAATTGAGTATATGGCCAAGTCAGCAGCGAAACAAGAGGCACTCTGGCTCGGAGGCCTGGCTAGTGAACTATTTTCCGCTTCTGTAAAGCAGTCAACTTTACTCCATATTGATACCAGGGCTCTCAGAACTTGGCTCAAAACGGTGCTCATCAGGCTCGAACTAAGCACATCGATTTGTGACATCATTTTATACGAGGAACATATTCTGCGTCAAGGAATCAAGTTGGATCATGTACCAACACACGACATGATAGCGGATTCCTTCACTAAACCCTGAGTTGCGAAAACTTCGTGCATTTTATTTCCTAAAGACTTTCTCAAATAGGAAGGGGTGTTGTGAAGTAATTTAGAACATGATGTATATAGTTGATTGACTGTCACTGTAATGTACGAATGATTTGTGAGTTTAGTTTTCTCTGCAAGTATAAGTATTGCGTGTATATTTGTATCATTTGATTCCCTGCTTCTCACTGGAGATCAATAATCTCAATAGTCTGGTGTTTCCAAGCGGTGGTAGGGATCTTCAACCAGCTCAACATCAACAAACTTGGGGCCGCCATATTGAAGCCCCTCCGAAATCTATCGCCATATTTCATTTGATTCTGCTTACTATTACTTACTCAGCAATTATTGTCGATGAACTACGATGAACTGAAAGGAAACCCAATATCTGATTCAGATGATTGGCGTTGAACTTGAAATTGCAGTGAATATTCTGTTAGAGCAAATGTCATGCGAAATGTAGTTTTTATAAATCAAAGATTTTCAGGAATGACTAGATAATTCACCAATACGTTTTCCAGGTTTGGAAATTGAATTTTGAAAGTTTATTTTCATTTTCGAGTAAAATGTGTTACACTAGGTTTATGTAAATTTTATCAATCAACTTTGAATTAAATATGGATCCATAGGTTAGACATTCCAAAATAGTTCATTTTAGTTTTAAATCAATTGGAATCCTATATATCAACATGAGGGTAATGAATTTGAATGAGAACAGTTTCTTGAATGGACAACTCCAGAATATAAACTGTTACTCATTATTAACGTGATGTTGAGAATAATGGAGAAAAATGCATGGAATCCCCTGCACGTAACAGTTTTAGAATTTATTTTTCCCTGTTTGAAAAATTGGAACAGCTCTGTTGATTTCGTGTATACAACTGAAGCTGAAACTATATTCAAACTCTGTGTACGCCAGTATAATAATAACTCGTATGACAGATAACACAAACAAACCCAGTTGATGGAAAACCGACCATATTCCATGTATTATTAATTCCCCAATATAAACTCTGCTAATTACTTCAGAATTAATTAACAAGCTTGATGGGACACATTCTGTTCATGTTGAGCAAGCAGCACCAAAACTTTCTTGACGTTTGCGGGGCAAATTGATGATTTCCTTTGACGGGACATGTCATTGTGGTTGTTGCGGAGTTACTCCGTTCCATTTTCGTGAAAGGTTATTGATGTCTCGGGAGAAACATGCATGTGAGGAAAAAAAGAGAGTGATGGTTTCAACGTGTTCATTGACAATTACTAAAAACGATTTATTGTAGCAGATAATGTAAGAAGGCGTTTTTTTCAATGATATCTCAGTTACCACATGAATTTTGTGTAATTATGGTATATGCAAGGTAAGTCAGACCAATGTCTGATCACCAAATAGTTACGATTTGACTATGAGTTACCGATTAAAAAGTTGATCAAGCAATTAGTCAAAGTTAACCAATGGTCAACCTTACTATGATGCAATTCGATGGTAAAGAACTGACCAAAAGAGAATCTCCTCAAATTTACGTTGCTTTTGATCGTGTAATGTTTCATTGTTTGGTTTGATCACATCCACATACAGTGCGGTCCATAGGTATGGAATAAATTCATTTTTAGCGTTATTATGTATTTATTTAAAAAAACCTGAAACAGGTCGATTTCTATTGTCAATTTGACAATGAACAATATGAAAATATTACCCCTTCCTTGGACACCCTCTGAATTATGGACACCCCCTCAAAAATTTCAAATGAGAAGGGGGTCGTGTGGCACCTTGTTCGAAAGGGAGATTATTTCCTTCATTCCAAGTATCAACATTTTACATTTTCAAAATGAATTCGTTCAGTTATGATTGCACCAAATTTGAGAAACTTAATATTGCTGAACAGAAAATAAAAATCCCTTTCGAACAAGGTTCCACACGACCCCCCTTCTCATTTGAAATATTCGAGAGGGTGCTCATAATTCAGAGGGGGTGCAAGAGGGGGGTAATATTTTCATACTGTGAATTGTCAAATTGACAATAGGAATCGATCTGTTTCAGGTTTTCCAAACAAATACATAATAACGCTGAAAATAAATGTATTCCATACCTATACGATAGATGTTCCAAAATAAATTTCGAAATGGATATGTATGACATAAACGCATTCAGTGGAGACAAGGAAGAGGTTCGTCGAAAAAAAATAATGAGGCTGAGGCTAAACATATTTGAGTATGATGAATAAATTTATAGTTTGAAAAAACTAAAAAACACGCTTTTCTAGCAATATGATGTAAAAAGTTAAAAATAATTAAAATAAAGTAATTGACAATAAACTCAAGAATTAACATTATTGTTCAACAAGCGTGGGGTGCTTGATATCAGTTACCTTAAATTTTTATTGCCAGCTATTCGAAATGTAAGTAGAGAGCACCCCTCGCTTTTTTTTCATTAAAAATAATTTTTTGGTCAAAATCATGTTTTGTTCTAGTTTTTAAAAACTATAATTTTATTTTTGACTTTTTTTTGTCCATATTGCTAGAAAAGCGTGTTTTTAAACTTTCCAACTACGGGATAAAACTCATCGATTAATTCATTCACATGAGGAGTTTTCACTAACGTTTGGTGAAAGTAGATTATAGGGCGGTCGATATGTCTCTTCAGCCTCTCCGTACCTATTAGGTCTTTCGCACATAACGTTTGTTGAAAGTACTAAACCATAACAGTGAATTTACCAAATCTTTGAAATCTAAATTAGGCATTTCTACCAGTGACTTCACCAAATCTTGGTAATTATTTTTTTTTCTGACGATCTTGTTGGGAATACTAGGTCATAGTTATGAAATTATTGTATTGTTATCGGTACTCAATACGTGTGCAGAATTTCAAAAGATTAGGACGTCTGAAAGTTGGGTGAAAATTTATTTCAAATATTCCGTTACATATATACTAGCTAATGAAGCGGGTGTGGAAAGACATCATTATTCGTTTAAGGCTGTTCTCAAGAAAGGATTATAAAAGAAATCAGAGATTCAATTGAACCTCCGACAGAAGGGTAGGTATGGTTCAGATTGTGGGTGAAAATATAAATTGTTTGAGAAACATTCTATACATAATAATATTCACAATCATACTCAAATTATTTTTTTTAGAAATTATTGTTTATCACCTAGTGATCAAGGGCTCCTTACATCAAACTTGTACGCCAATGGCTCAATTCTGAGAACATTTTCCGAATTATATGGAGTCAATAACTTCACAGGTAGAAGGGGCATTAGAAAAGTGAGTATATCACTAGCATCCTTGAGCCAAGAAATACTATTGTTTTTTTTGCATTCTATATTTTTTTTCGGTGGGAAATTGGTACATCTGGAGTTTTTATTACCCCGTTAGTCGTCAGATATCACATATTCCAATCAGAACAAAGGTATATTCAACACATAAAATCACTTTTTGTGGGCGAATTCCATGAGAAGACGAAAAATAATTTGGTTAATATCCAGTTATGTTCCTTCGGTCGACTACGTTAACATGAATTCTTGTACCAACCTATAGGAATTCAACACTAGTAGTTGCTTGACTAACAGAACTTTGGTTTATGTGAAACGCTTCAAACCTCAACCAGTAATTAACCAAATGGTTTTTGGTTAAGTGACTGAAAAGATCACCATACATTGTGGAACTGAGCGTGACTATGCAATTGAACCCATAGGATAGGGATAGGGACGGAAAAGATTATTAGTAACACAGAAAAACCGGAAAAAACGAAACAAATCTGCGTTTTGAAAATTCATAACACCACCATTTTTTTGTCTCGAAGCAGGCTCTCCACGACATAGTAGTATTTGATATATTCTTTATGTGTGAAGAACTCAGGCACTGTTGAATTATAAGTTTTGGCATAATTGCAATTTAATTGTTCCAATGCACTTTATTGCAGCAGACCTGGATGCATCATAGGTGGTCCGATTCCAATGTCTCTAAAAGATTTTGAGACTTGAAGTTTAGTACTACAAAATGACAATTTCCATTTTGCGTTGAAATGCTGCGAATTGGGTGAGAAATACTTGTAAACATGACCAAAAACCGGAGAGTGCATGAAAGCGGTTCGGAAGTGGGGGTAGAGCAGCAGATTCATAACGGGCGCAGCAAGCTTGTATTACCATACATACGGTTCCTCGCGTATGCTGCTCTACATCCACTAATCAGCCGCTTTCACGCACTCGCCCATATTCGATCATGTTTGCAAGTATTTTCCACCTATTTTGCAGCATTTTAACGCAAAAGGAGAATATACATTTTGTAGTACTATACTATGAGAATATACTTTCGGAATCTCTTTGAAAAATAGAAATCGGACCACCTATGACGCATCCAGGTCTGCTGCAATAAAGTGCATTAAAAAATTCAGATTGCAATTATGCCAAAACTAATGATCCGACAGCGCCTGAGTTTTCCACACATGAAGTGCATATTAATCACTACTACGCCGTGAAAAATTTGCACTACGACTAAAAGAATGGCGGAATTATGACTTTTTCAAAAAGCTGTATTTTTTCGGTTTTTCCAGTTTTTCTCAGTTACTAATAATCCAATCGAGTTGTGCTAGAGCTCATTTTATTTGCATTTATATTCTCTACATTTGGAGTATCGATATTGCTTAATTAGTTTTCAATTAAAGTCAAAAACGAAAAAAAATCTTTCAAATGTTTATGGCAGATCCAGCAATGACAGTTTGGGGTGGGAAACATGATATAACTACGGACTTTCGTTTGATGGCACAGTCGGTTTCCTGGTGGTATTTTCATCACAGAATCAATAGAGCAGAAAATCTCTATTGATTGGCCTGATGTCTAGATTCATCACACCACTTTGTTATTGTTTGTATTGTTTTTTCATCGACCTATTCTATGCCATGTCCATGACCTATGAGGATTAATGAATATATCTATCTAATACGAAGGTATTGATAGCATTCGCCTGTTTTGTTCCTCTACGATCAATAAATGTGAAAACGTTCTAGTTTTGTGAGTTTTCCCATTGACTGACATTTCTTCAATTTTTGTAGTTCTCACAACACTGGTTTCTTACTCAGTGGAAGAAAAAATTATCTGAATGCGAACAGAATTATTGTTTCAGAATTAATTCGTCTATGTTTGTTCATTGGGATTTTTCAGCATTTTTGACAACAGCTCCCTACACCTCCAAAATGGGGTACGACTAAAAAGCACTTCTGAAGAGCCTTCCAATAATGTACCACACATAAATGGTTGCAATTTAGACTTCTGAAGTGGGGTGGGGGTGGTGAGAGTATCGAAGTTCAGTCATATGCTATTGGTTTCTACGACCTTATTTCGAAACGTGTTTGGGCATTTCTTGATATATTTTTTCATTTTCGAGATATTCTCACTGGAAACTTCTAAACTTGACACACTGTATATCTTCAGACAATGATTATATGTTTAATTTCGTAGAAGTATGTGTGCGGAGTTTTGAAACATTTCTGTGCCAGTAATTGGGGTAACAATTTTACAGATGGAAGACCTGACCGAAGTGGTTGAATTGCTTCTAAAACGACACTCTGAACTAATCGAGAGTATTTCGCAGAATTCAACATGTTCGAGAGCACACCCTAACTGGGAAGAGAATTTGTGATTGGGTGGAAAGTAATTTGAAAGAAACGGACACGTTTAATATATCACTCCGAGCAAGTTGCGTTTTTAAATGAGACGAAATAGCCTTATTCTGCAATCCTAATGGAGACAGAGTTCTAGTCAGACAAGAGAAGGAGACGGTCTATTCATTTGTTTGCAACGATGACAAAGAGTGCCTAGCAATTTGACCTCTGTAACAGTCCATGATTGCATATTAGTACAAAAGGATTACCAAGTGAGTTTTCGATGAAGTGGGTAGTGGCGGCAAATATGCAATTCATAGTAATACTCTATTGAGACAGTCATACTTCGCATCTTTCTTTGGAACTCCGTCAATTTTGTTCAATAGTAAGTACACTTGCAATATCACTGTGCTCCAACGCTGCTCATATTGTCCAACCTCTAGACGTCCTCCAGAAATAGAATAGAAAATCCTATTAACACCGACAATATGTCCCTTACAATAATACTAGATATTAACATTGTGAATTTTGATCAAATTCCGAATTCTGCCGCAGAAAAACTTCTAGATATAATTCATGTAAATGGAGGTAGGACCATCAAGTGAAGTGTTTTGATATGGCCGGACAGTTTACATTCAACGAATATGCAGATATGCATGCATTGTATGGACGAGCATTTGGTAATGCTGCAGAAGCCTGTCGTCTGTATGCCGAGCATTTCCTCAATCGAACGTTACCGGCAAGAGAAACGTTCGAGCGTGTCGATCGCAGCTTCAGGGAGACATGTATGTCTAATGGATAATTAATTGGAGCCTGTTGTTTCATTTCGATATTATTGTACGTTCAGTTTTGCCAAAACAAGGTGGTGAGGGCGCTCCTAGGGCTGTGCGTACCGTTGTATTGGAGGAAAATATTTTGGAAGCTGTCGCTGATGATCCTTCAATGAGCAAGAAACCTATCAGAACAGTTCCATACATCCAAGTCCACTATTCATAGAATAATTGGGGAACAACTGCTCCACCCATATCACATCCAGAAGGTACATGCCATGACACCTGAAGATTTTCCAGCACGACTGGAATATGCCAATTGGTTCCTAAATAAGCAAAGAGAGGATATGACTTTTATCACTCGAGTTTTATTCACTTATGAAGCAGGTTTCAGTAGAGATGGAGTAATCAACTCTCATAATATCCACATATGGGCCGGAGAAAATCCCCATGGGATATTGCAAACCAAATACCAACGAAAATTCAACGTGAATGTTGGGCTAGTATCATAGGAAACTATCTTATAGGACCATTCGTTCTACATGACCGATTGAATGGAGAACGTTATTTGGAGTTCATTCAGAACGATTTGAATGGACTTCTGGAACATGTTCCATTGCAAACCCAAAGAAATATGTGGTTTATGCATGATGGCGCTCTTTCTCATTTCAGTTTGATTGTGCGGGACCATCTGAACCAGATTTTCCCCAATAGATGGATTGGTAGAGGTGAGCCATATTCATGGCCAACGTGGTCTCCGGATTTATATCCATTGGATTTATTTCTGTGGGGGCATCTGGAAAGCATCGTTTACGCTACACCTATTCACACCAGAGATGCCTTGTTGAATAGAATTACATTACATTGTGAAGCCATACGAAACGACATGCTATTTCAAGTGCAGAGAGGGTGTTTGCGCCGACTAAGAAAATGTATTGAGAGAGACGGTGGTCATATCGAACAGTTTTTGTAGCGGATTTTGCATTTTTGTTTGCTCTTGAGGCTTGCGATTGATTATTTACTCCATGAGTCTTGTAAGGTAAACGTGTTCGCATGATAAAAATTCGTTATGAACATTGTACCTATCATTTCTATTTTCATCACAAATCAATCTTTCCGAATAATGGTAGACATCTCAGGGTGGAAGTCGTCGAACAAAAATGCATTTTTATCAAAAATCGTTGCTCCGATCGATTTTCCTCACGAGTACTTCTATTCAGGAAATTGTCCAGGTAACCTTGTTTTGTTAAAACATATTGACAAATTCCAGTCATTTCAAAGTTTAGGGGTGTGGACCATCGGAGGTAGTCCGTTCCTGTCTTTGTAGCAGAACAACTGATTCTTGCATGAGAGCTCATCAAAGGAATTCATTTGTTTAGTCAATGACCAAAATTAAGATGATTTTGAATATTCACTTTGAAAGTTATCACAGAAAAACATTTTTAATTTTGTAACTTTGAGGGCCCGTTACTTGGTAACGAAGACTTTTAGGAACAAAAGTTATATGAAGTACTGGTGATATTTTGACCCCATCTATACATTTCCGAGAGGAAAAGAGGAAGTCCAGGGACACCCTGTATAATGTTGGCATGTACCTTCTGGATGTGATATGGGTGGAGCAGTTGTTCCATAATTATTTTATGAATAGTGGACTTGGATGTATGAAACATCCAAATATTGAGTTTCATGAGATTCAGATAACACAACACGAAACGTGCTCATTCCACGCGTACATACAAAATATGGACTGAATTCGATATTTCAAAAACACCACAAATCTACATAACTTGATATTTCATTTGAAAAAATATCTACATTGTGAATGAAACTTTCAACTAGGTACTTTACTTTTTGTTTACGACTTTATTTTAGCATATTTCGTATTATCCTTGTTATAAATGTTGTTGAATTAACGTTAGCATTAGTATTTCTACTGTGAAAATTTTTCATTTCAAATAATGATGGACGATCGGGTTTGATGTCGTCGAGTAAAACTGCATTTTCACTAAGAATCGTTGCTCCGATCGACTTTCCACACGAGTACTTTTATTCAGAAAGTTGTCTACGTAACCTTATTTTGTTGAAAACTATTGAAAAATTATCTGTCATTTCAAAGTTTTGGGGTGTGGACCATCGGGGGTAGTCTGTTCCTGACTTTGTAGCAAAACAACTGACTCCTGCATAGAAGCTCGTCGAAGGAATTCATTTGTTCAGTCAATCACCAGAATTCAGAGGATTTTGAATATTCCCTTTGAAAGTTATACATTTTTTTTTTGTAACTTTGAGGGCCCGTAACTTGGTAACGAAGGCTTTTAGGAACAAAAGTTATATGGAGTACTGGTGATATTTTGACCCTATCTATACATTCCCAAAAGGAAAAGAGGAAGTCCAGGGAACCCTGTATTTGTATGTCTAGGTAGATTTCTATCTATCGAGCATTTCTTGTGTTGGAAGAAGTATCTTTACTTTTATCTTTATTTGAGAGTTCTATTGTGCTCACTCGAAAGAAGTGTGGTCACACTCTCTGTATATGTAGTTATCGAACACTATATTTTTTCTCTGAAGAACTACCAAAATATTTTGATTTTGAAATACTATATTTTTTCTCCAGAGAGTTATCAAGAGAATCTTTTTTCATCAAACACTACATTTTTCTCTGAAAAACTATCAACATATTTTGCTGTTGAAATACTATATTTTTTCTCTGGAAAATTATCAAGAATATTGTTAGTTATCGAACACTATACTTTTTTTCTGGACACAAGACTTGGCCCTCGTTCTCTAGTTATCTTTACTCCTCTCTTTTTGAGGATAAATTTTTTCATTCAACTACCTTTCATTACTTTCACACTGTACTCTTTTGTTACATTTCCATAAATTATCAAATATATTTCCATTTTTGAATATTAACATAATATTGGTGGAAATTCTATTGGGTGTTTTTTTTATTGCTCAGTGAATTATTTCAAATAATTGCTTCAATTTTCGAAGATTGAACACACCAACTATATAGTTATTTTCTGTTTGTAGATATTGATCACTATTTCAATTTCTGGTGGAAAAATTTACCTTTATTGTAACTTTTACCAGTTATTTGTATGTAGTGGTTTACTTTTCTTTACTTGTTGTATTCGACCATTTCAGGGTTCATTCAATTAAAATTTGATAAATAAGCTTGAGGTTTGAATGATATCCTTCGTTCTTCACAAATTGTAACTATTTCTGATTTTCATCGTCTTCATCACAACACAAAGAATTCAACGTGGAATTATCGAAACGAATTTGACAGTCCCGATATATTTCACATCACTACCACAGCATGCGCTGCGATCGATTCGACCAACCAAGCACCTCGCACATAGCCAAAAGATCAGAAATATTTCAGGCATAATAAATAACTAGTGAACAAATTCAATAGACCTTTTCATTCTAGATTTTTTTTTGTGCGCATGCCTCAACTTTTGTCATGTTTTTCGCACACTCCATACGTGTTTTTATGCGATAATTCGCAGCGATACACGTAGTAAAACATTTTCGGAGAACTCTCCAAACCTTCTCGAATATAGTCGAAAACTGATTAAATCAACGACGCAAAAACATTCAAAAATTTGTCATAAGCGTGCTAAATGTGATTTGTGGGTTAAGAGATGTGGACGAGGTGATAGGCGATTCGAATTGATTGATCATATATTTGTTCACTTCACTTCTTAGGAGCAAGTGGTCCAACGATAGAACATCCGTTTCCCCTCTGTTGTGTAAAAAAATAATAATTTCATCAGGTAATTTTTTTATCCATTTAATTGTAAATGTAACAGTTTGTGTTGTAAACTCAAATGATGAATGTTTTTAACATTCAATCACACTGATAATGAGGGAAATAACCCTTGTTGTCCAGCCATATTTACTGAAAGTATCCGAAATTATTATATTACCCGATTTTTCAATATGGCGGATGCGTAACAAGCCCTGAAAACGCCTATAGAATATACAGAGGATTCTGGATAACATGATCGACGGGGGATATACCGAGACTTCAGTAATATACCTAATATACCTAAATACCGGAATATACCTAAAACACAAATTCCACCCTCAAGTAATGTTACAGAAGATGACCCAGATCGAACGATGGAATTCTGTGAAATTATGATGGAAAATATAGTTCAGGATCGGGATAACATAAATATTCATTGTTCAGATGAGAGCCATTTTTTCTGAATGGTACCTAACGTGAATACACAAAATATTCAAAACTTGATTGACACAAATCGGTCCCAACTAACATTTATAGGAAAATCACAGCAAGCAGAGGGGTGAAATGACTTCAAGGAGTCCGAATGTACCTATTTTGGACCACATATTCTCCTTCAACCACTAACTAACTCCAGAATTATAATTCAAGTTGTAAAATCATAATTATTGAGACAACCGAATCTCCTTCAAAAACCATACTCAATAGGCGTAGTGCATAGTATGAAATAACTTGTTAAATTAAAATATACCTCAACAGCCTCATGGGTCAATAGAGTTATTTATTGGGTTTAATGTCACCCAAAGGTGACCAGCGAAATGTGTTCAAAATACTTGAACTTTCAAGGAAAACTTTCTAGTAAATATCAACCTAATTATAACTTCATATATGTTTATATAGTCAGGAAATAAACATGTCGATGAACATGTCTAGTATATACTCTACATTACCTATTTTGGCACCAGTTAGGTGGCCTGGGCATTTTTCGTACTGATTTGTACCCACTGTTCCAGAATGAGGGTGAGATTACTACAATATTTGTCCAATTAGACTAAATGTCTACAACGAAGTCAAAGTTACCAAAAATAAATTCCGAAAGTAACTTGGGATGAGGATGAAATGATACAATTTATTCTCTTCGAATAATTTATTGTGGAGCTGAATTTCAGAAATCTATAAAATGCCAAGTAGAAATTCGAATAGAATTAATAAACCATACAGGTATACCACCAACTAATATCGATAAGCTACCAGGATGAGAATATTATCAGAGCCATCATGTTCCCAGTTATGTGATACATAGGAATATTCTACTATGGGCTCCAGGTCTCTTTACGACGGCAACCATTTCAAAACACTCATCATCTATTATTATGAATGAAAATATGAAAGCAAATGAGTGTTAACTATCGACGGAGGCAATTAGGCAATCCATACCACGTGACCCAATATGGCGGTTGTTGGCACACTAACCGATAATCGCCATAAGAATATCATTGTCAGTGTGTACCTTTGGCTTGTAAAAGTGTATTTTTGGTTATTTTCGGAGCTTTTGTGTTGTTAATTAATAATATTCAGATGGAGAGTGATTACCTGAAGACACTATTATTGAGAAGCAGAGGCTTTGGTGAACGGTATGCTTGAAAATACATCCCCATCTTTTGTTTACATTTTTATCAATGTATTTGTTACTACAGGTATAAAATGAAATTGAGGATTGATGAGTGATTTAGATCCTTTTTACACTGAATATTTCTGAACTGAATTGTTCAATTGTTGGTACTCCTCCTGAATGATTATTTGCTTTTTACTCAGCTTTCCCAAATGCAGATGATGACCTATACAAGTTTAGAATCCATACATACTTTGAATCTGGCTTCGTCGTGAAGGTGAGAACAAAAATTCAGAATCATTCATATATTTTAGTTAGTCTAGTATGTTTTTTCCTAGGCAGCAGGTTTTTTCTAATGGGTACATGTACAGTTGCAAATCTTGAGTCATCGAAGTGAATAATTATAAATTAGGAATAATAATACATAAGAAGCAATTTATAACTTCTGATCTGTTCTATTATGTTTATTGCCACATCTGTTTATTATGAGAGACATTGATTTGATATTCAAGAATATTACTTCTCAACTTTCATAATAGTTCTTTCTAATCGACATAACTTTTTTTCAGGTCAAGTATTCACAAAAGGAAAATTAAAAACCTTCAGATGTTTGGTACAAAATTGAAAAGGATGAAAGCATTTGTACTGCTCACAGTACTTATATGGCCGGAAACAGTGGAGTTGGTGGTCATATTGGTGCTATATTAGAGGCAATGTCTCGCACAGATTTGGAAGCTGTGTGGCCGATGCCATCCAGTCAAAAAATTTATTGGACGACTTGCCTCTTGCTCGGTTGTTTTAAAAAATAAAATGTTTCGAATGAATATATATAAATAAATGTTTGTTTATTTGTTATTTTACTGATTCAGTTGATTACTCTTAATTTAATACCAATTATGAAAAATTACACAATATTGATATTTGTATATAGTACAATTTCGATAAATATCACGATATATCCAATTTTCACTGTTAATAAATTACAATACACTTTGAAGGTTGTAGACGATGTGGTAACTTGATAACTCTCGTCTCGGACGTCCATCGTTTTAATGTTCTTGAAAAGGTTTTCACGATGTTTCGAATGTTTGTATCTGCAATCGTCTGAATACAGTATTCACATTCAAAATATCGTGTAAACCTTTTCAAATACATTAAGACGATGGACATCCGAAACGAGAGTAATCAAATACAACACCCTTCACAAGACTTGATCGAGGCTCTCGATAATTGCCTGAAATATCTAAAAAGGGAGGGTTGAGATTGAAAGACATATTTCTAAATATTTTTATTTATTGAGTCACCAGAATCCTAAAGAAAATTTGTATTCCAGTAATTCAATAACACTACCTATAAGAATGTTTTTTGAGGAGGTAGGTACTTTTGAAGTGGAAAACATATCAATTATATATATATATATATATATATATATATATATATATATATATATATATATATTTATGAACTTTATTTGGAATGGGATCTCCTAATGTACAATAGTTCAGATATATACGAGTAGGCAAAATCATACAAGTAATCGTAGGAACAAATCAAATCACAAAAGTCTGAAGTTATAGGTAGGTATCAATGACGGAATAATTATACGAATGTGCACACAGGGTATGTCTGCTGCAGCCTCTCTGATACTTGATTTTCGAATCCGTAAGATCTTCTACGGAACAAATCAAATCAAATCACAAAAGTGGAGTTATAGGTAGGTATCCATGACGGAATGAAGGATGTTATCACGAATGTGCACCCAGGGTATGTCTGCTGCAGCCTCTTTGATACTTGATTTTCGAATCCGTAAGATCTTCTAGGTTGATTGCAGCTAACATAGAGCTCTTCTCCTCCTCGATAAGTCATTTTAACTGGTCAAAAACTTATGATTTGATACTGTAGACACCGAGTGAAACCCGACTCTATTCCTGTCGTGACGGGACCCACAGTTAACTACAATGCAAATAAAGGGCATTTTTCTTCAGTTGAAGCACGAATTATAATCCTAAATTGGAAAAACTACTCAAATTCGCACAGAAAATCACAAAATAAACACTTTCACCACTATGGTCGCTTATGACGAATTACAATGTGTGCCAACAGCCGCCACATTGCTTTCGTTTTGACAGGTCGATGGATTGCCTAATACAAAACAGGGTTATGTTAGGTTATACTGGTAATGGATGGATTGACGGAATGTACATAATGAATGAATGAAAGCAATAGCAAAACAATGAAAGATTGATGTTAGAAATGAGTAGGCTCGAAATCGTCTCTACGGTTTATTAGTAAAATTATAATAAACATGTTTCGGGACATTTCAGAACCTGTTCTGGAGTGACATACATTTTTATTATTGACAGGCGAGGAGGTTATACTTACATGTGGAAACAATTAGATTTAGAAGTAAATTGATGTTGAAGTTTTTTGTTGGGTTGTGATCCCAACCACAGCAAAATTATTCGCATCCTTCAAATGCATGGAAACACACAGTGAACAAGTTGTTTTTAACGAATATGAACGTAAAAATGCAAGACATCCTGAGATGATGCAAGCTGAATCATTTGCAGAGTGAACAAATGAAATACAAAAAGTGACCTCTATTGGTAGGGCTTGAAGAGACATTATCAACTATTTGATTTGGAGGTAAGAAAAAGACATCATGTTTAGTTTGTTTTCTTGGAATATATATATATATATATATATATATATATATATATATATATATATATATATATATATATATATATATATATATATATATATATATATATTTATATTGTGAAATAACAAAATTTGATATATTGGTTGAAATATTCTAAGGACAAAGAGTCAAAAAATTGTAGACAATCAAAGTTGATTTGTTCATTTAAAGAAAGGATGTTAGGATCTTTTTTGTTGTTGTTGATTTCGAAAATTTCAAGTTGATTCATAAGGGAACCTTTATTTGCAAGGTGAAGAATTTTCATGTCTTTTTCTATACTTAAAAGAGTGATTAGGAATTGATTACATGGTTTGCAAATGAACTGTTGGAATAAATTCCATGGAACGGTGAAGTAAAAAAAATTGAATTATATTTTTCAATTGTTTTAGAATGTTCCTTAACTCTAGTGATAATTTTCCGATCACTCTGGCCTATATATTTGGCATTAAAATTGTGTTCTGGACAAGAAATCTCATAAATGCCAGATTTTTCTAGGGGATTAACTTTATCCTTGCGCAAAATGACGCTCGGTGTTTTCGCTTCCCAAACACGTATTCGAAATGGAGGTAAAATGGGGGTTGGAAATTTGTATCGGAATACAGTAAGAGTAATAAACATTGGTGTTTTAGCTCTCTGTTACAAATAAAGAAATAGTGTTCAATCTTTTTTCGAAATTCCATTCCTAAAGGGGTGAAAGGAGGTTAGTGAATTTGTAATGATCGTCACGAAACATTACGCAATCGAATCAATTTTGCAACCCAAACGAGTTAACGGGAAACGGGAAAGGAGATCCCAGGAAACGGAAAAACTGGTAACTAGAGGATAATGGGAAAATGGATTGAGGAATAACGGGAAACGGGATAACGGGAAGTGGAGAAAGCCACAGGCATAAGCTAGATGGAAAACACACAGAAAAATATAGGAAAAAATATAAATTGGACGCGGACGAAGTCGCGGGTACCATACAAACCAAAACTGGGGTGATAAATGATATAAGTGGATTATTTTCGTTGAAACTGCAATTAACAATGTGAAATAATGAAGAGGGTGTCTTTGGCATTTATGAATGCCTATTTTTGAGGAAGAAGAACGTATTCAATGTACTCTCATTATTTTTAATGGTATAAGAAATTATCGCTCCACTCACCGCTGGTACCAGATTCATGATGTCTAATCATTGACTATCTTACCTGAAACAAAAAATATTCGAATTAAGGTCAGTTTTCATCTATTGCCAAATATTTGATTGCATTGAGGGCCCTGATGAAGTGTTGAAACAAATGTTCATATAATCACTAAAACGTTGGAAAATGTTTTTTATGCCTTGTGAGACTTTGCCGAAGTAAGGAATAGAACAATATTTAACGGTGATTCTAGGATTATATGAATATCTATTGGTGAATTTGGGAAAGTGTCTATATAATATACATCCTGTTGATGAGCTTCAAAGGAAAACCATTGTTTAGGCCAATTTGTTGAATGATGTTCAACTCATTATTGAAATTTTGTTGGTTCATTGGTATATAAAAGCAGATAGAGATTTAGATAATCTGGTTAGTGTTGCCAATAAGGTAATTCTGGCTGGTGATTTCAACGCCAGGCATAACGAGTGGAATGGCGGTCCAACTAAAAATAACGCTAACGGATTGACATTGCTGAAATATTCAACGAATAATGAGGTGATAATAGAGAGGAGTAGCGAACCTACTCACTTCCCTTTTAACGGAATGTCGCCGACAACCATCGACTTGGTGGTTCAGAAAAATATCGTGGATATGAGCGAACTCACTGCTGTGAATGAGATGACCTCTGACCACGTTCCAGTTACATTTTATATTAATCAAGAGAAATATAAACGTATAGAAAGAACTAGATACGATTATTATAATTGTAACTGGAAGGAATTCAGAGCTATCCTGAACAGAATAACGTTCTTAAACACAAACATAGCGAAGGACGAAATTGAATTTGAAACAAAAAAGTTCATTAAGTTGCTACAAATAGCCAGAGACAAAACCACCAAGAAGATAGTTGTGAGGGGCGAAAATTTTGCGATTCCGCAGCACATTAAAAACCTAATTAGAATAAAAAATCAAGAACGCAAGAAATGGCAAGTTACCAGAAACCCGGTGCATAAAGAGAACTTTATGCAGCTTGGGGCGGAAGTAACTGAGCTCATTAATGCAAATACGAATGAAGTGTGGAATCGTAAACTTGAAAATCTCAACGTTAGGGACCACTCACTATGGGATATGACCAAAAGGGTCCAAAGGCACAGAGAGCCCATACCAGCCATGGTGAGTGGCCCCGGGCGATCGGTGGCAGAGCCGCAGGAGAAAGCTGATTTATTCGGGGAATATTTCAGCAATGTACACGTTATAGAAGCGGATAACTCAATAGAGCACGCAAGAATCACAAATGTGGCAAATAACATTGAAAACACACCAGCGGTAATTCTGGCACCCGCAGAGCTCCAAGGAGTCCTAGCAAGCTATGAGGAGGTTCTGGGGGTGATCAGAAAAATACCCCGAAATAAAGCGCCAGGTATTGATAAGTTGGACGCCATCCTGCTTAAAAACCTGCCGAGGAAACCACTGGTTCAGTTGCTATACATAATTAACGCAATCCTAAAGTGGCAACACTACCCAGATTGTTTAAAAAAGGCAGAAGTAATTCCCCTGCTAAAAACCGGGAAAAACAAGAACAAGATTGAAAGCTATAGGCCCATCTCGCTTCTCAGTGTGGTGGCCAAAGTGGTGGAGAAGATAATACTGAAACGTGTTGTGGAATTTGAAGAAGAGCTGAAAATTATCCCGCCTGAGCAATTCGGGTTCAGAGGAGGTCACTCAACGACATCCCAAGTAGCCCGAGTTGTTCACGGGGTGAAGGAAGCCTTCCACAGAGACCACAACACGGTTATGGTCCTGTTGGACATGCAGAAAGCGTTCGACACTGTCTGGACAGAAGGATTAATCACAAAAATGGCAGAGGCACGCATGCCTTTTTACCTAGTCAAAATTATAGAATCCTACCTTACGGGGCGGACTTTTAGGGTAAATGTGAACGGCACAAGTTCGCCAGAGCATGCGGTTGGAGCGGGGGTCCCGCAGGGGTCTTCTTTGTCGCCAATCCTGTATTCGCTAGATACACATGATTTCCCGACCTTCGCTCGAACGAGTACGGCTATGTTCGCGGACGATACCGCGATCTATGCCCACTCGTTCTATAGCGAAGTGGCTGCAAAACAGCTCCAGATTCATCTGGATCGGCTGATCATACCCTATATAGCGAAGAACAAGATAAAGCTCAATTAGAATAATACAGAGGTCGTTAATTTCACGAGGAAGCGAACCAACGTGAAGATCCTCGAGAAATTAAAGGTCGAAAATAGCATTGTGACGGAGAAGCCCTCAGTGAGATACCTGGGGGTGGATCTGGACAGGCGTATGACCTTGCATAAACATGTAACGTTAGCGTTGCAGAGGGGGGCGGCCGCAATCAAGCGAACGTATCCCCTCATTGCACGCAACTCTAACTTATCTCTAAACAATAAAGTAAGGATCTATAAACAGATAATTAGACCTGCGATGACATACGCCTGCCCAGTGTTCTGCAGCGCATCGAAAACTCAAATATCGAGACTCGAAAGGCTGCAGAATAAAGCATTTCGCATCGTTACTAATAGTAATAGATACATTCGGCTGGATGATCTGCGTGAACTGGCCGAAGTAGAAAAACTGTCAGACTTTATCCTGAAATTATCTGAAAGATTCTACAGGTACCACACCCCTAAAAGTCCGCTCACGGCGGTTATTACCAACATCAGAGTAAACCAGCACCGTAAACACGGTGTGATTTTTGAAAAAACCACATTGTACAATGAATTGATTGACTAGAAAAGTAATCATGTTACAACGGATTAAACCCACATAGGGACACATTCGAATTATTAGAAACTGGTTTTTTTTATAAATAAATTTTTCCAGTTATAAAGGCTCCAAATAAAAACACCGTATTGAGCACAAAAGTAACAATTCTCGACGAACAAAGTTAAAATGCATAAAGACACATAAGCGCACGCAGGAGGTGTCTTTCAGCCAATCATTATTTAAAAAAACCATTCTGGTATATCTGGCATCTGCTAACACCAGCAGAGACCGCCCCTTCGCCCCCTTGGGAGGGCAAGTGGGTGATCTAACAACTCCCCCATCCAACGCAACAGCTCATTTCCTCTTCCTTACCCATCCCGAAGAGGACAAACAAGAACTGTTTTTATTGTAAATTTGTATATAGTAGTTAAGGTTTTATTGTTAAACGCATTGTATTAATAAATATATTTTGGTTTGGTTTGGTATATAAAATAATGTGTGGAACACAGCGTTGAAAGAACCCAGTTTGTGGGAGACAGGGTGACATGATGTGAATGGCATTATATTATCAGTTTGTTTCAGCCTCCTGTATATGGAAAAATCAAATTTGTGGTTCGATTAAGTGATCAAAAGATCTCCAAAACATGTCTATTATGATTTTACCAATCAACCGTGGAGTCTACTCATTTCTATTGTCATCTACTCCACTTTGGGAAATGGACTTTTCCTGAAAAGATTGATGTGTTGAAAAGATTGTTTTAAAAATTTCAACACTAATCATTGCGGCGTCCGAAAACGTCGAATGAAGCTTTTAAGCAAATCATAATATCTCAATTTTTTGAGTGGTAGTCACAAATGAAAAAAAATTATTGGATACTTCCAGGCACCGCATTCTGCAAAGTTAGCATTCAAAGAGTGCTTTTAGACTATGCGGAACGCGGAAATGTCAAACTACAATTTTTGACCCAATCACTACACGCAATCTGATATTTAAATTGTTATGATTGGCTATTACTCTTAGGATAGAGATTCCCTTCTTACAACGTGATAAAATTATCATGGATGTTATTATGGCAAAATGTGCACGAATACAATTATCGCTTACTATTTTCAACATCACTGTGATGTTTAGTTCCAGAATGAACACCTCAATTCCAGAATAAACACTTGTTTCAGAGTTTCTGTGGACTGTATATGGATAGGATTATATGATACACGTTTTTTGTTTCAAAGATGCTTTTGTTTAGCGTTATTTACAATGTGTAATATTCAAGACGAAACACAACGTGAATTATCTACGTCCTATATGAGAATGTTCGTTATATCCGATTCCAGGGAGCTCAGAGCGGAGGCGGCGAGGAACACATGGCTGGCCTAAGTAATATTTCAATCAAACATGGCCCCACGTTGGGAAGTAATTTTCAAAGTCAAAGTCACTTCACAGGCTTGCTGGCACTATCAACACCAGTAGCACTGGAAATGTTTGCTATCTTAGTATCAGTTTCTTCACACATCAGTGGTAATGGATACAGCTTGGAGATAAGACGTCGAAATTCAGTAGTGGAAGTTTTGACTGTTGCTACCCTTGCAGTACCGTCGCGGCCAGGATGAAGAGATGTGATTCTTCCCCAATGCCATTTGAGTGGAGGAGTATTTTCTTCAACTATGAGCACTAACGCCCCACATTTCAGAGTAGTGGCTGATGTATTCCACTTGAGACGAAGCTGGAGTTGTGAAATGTAGTCGCGCTGCCAGCTTTTTCAGAAGTACTGTTGAAGCTGCTGGAGATACTGGAACCTGGATAGACGATTCAGGGGTACATCTAGTAGGTTTGGGTCAGGTAGTGATGTTGCTGTTTTTCCCAATAAAAAATGTGACGGGGTGAGCGCTTCAAGGTCAGAAGTAACATTCGATATTGGAAAAAGGGAAAGCGAGTTGAGTATATATTCAACTTGAGTAAGGACAGTATAGTATTCTTCATACGTGAGAAAAGAGTTTGCCAGTACGCGTTCTAGATGATACTTCGCAGATTTGACTCCTGCTTTCCATAATCCACCAAAATGTAGAGAATGAGGTGGAATGAAATGCCACGACACGCCCTCATCGTGTATTCTGTCTGATATTTTGCATGAAGCTGATTGAAGGAACTTGGATAGCTCAGATAGTTCAGAATCAGCACCAACAAAATTGGAACCGTTGTCAGAGTATACTTGGCTAGGTTCACCGCACCGACTTACAACTCGCCGAAAGGCCGCTAGTAATAAATCAGTGGTCAAGTCAGAGAAAAGCTCCAGGTGTATAGCCTTTGTTGTGAAGCAAATGAAAAGACTTGTATAACAATTTGGAGTTTTGCATCCATGACCCTTCCGATCGCGGATGTGGACCGGTCCAGCGTTATCAACCCCTGTTACAAAAAATGGTGGAGGATGAGAGGGGGGGCCATTAGGTTCCCTATCTTAGGTTTTACGCGAAAACATCTCACACACTCATGGCATACCTTTTTTGCAAGGTGTTTTCCAGAAATGGGCCAATATATTTCCCTAACGGATGAAAGAAGCAGTTGTGAACCTGCATGCAATAAAGTCATGTGCACATTTTGTATTATGAGTTTGGTTATGATATGATGTTGAGATAAAATAATAGGATGTCTCTAGAATATGGGAAAATTGAGTTTTGAAACCCACCCCCCACTCTCGATAATCCTTCCGGAAAGGATTGATATTTAAGATTTTGCATTTTTTATCAATGGACTTGTTAGATTCCAGTTTCAAGATGATATCATAAAGGGATTGTCACTGAGATAATTTTATAAGAGTTCTCGTCGAGCCCTCTGTACGGATAAGAAATCGGTTAATCTATCAAGTTTTGTCCTGCAGTTATGAATATATCTCAGGCAGAATGCCATGACTCTCTTTATTTGGTTTAAAGATGAAAATCTTGAGAAATCGATTACAGTTTCGACTGGAATTGCAGGCATTGATAGATGACATAGTAAACTCTTCGGTATACTTCCGAGATAAGTGGGGTTAGCTATAGGCCAAGTATCTTCAGGTTGTGTCAACCATGGAGGGCCAGACCACCATAGTGCAGAATCGTGAATTTGGGATGAATAACTGCCCCAGCAGGATTCTGTTCAGTATTGACGTAATGCCAGTGATTCATGTTTGTTAGCTCTTATATCTGAAGCACTTGATCAGCGACAAAAGTGTGAAGCAGATAAGGAGGAGTTTTGATCCAACAGAGGGCAACGGTTGAGTTGAAATCAATATCCAGAGATGAAGAAATTTGATTATGAAATGAGGGCTGCACGAAGTTCGAGCCTAGGAACGGTTAGAGTTTCAAGGGGTGCCTGTTTGGATTTGGCCAATAGCATGGTATGGATATATACACAGGCGCGATGAGCGTCCATAGAAGCATCGGTGAAGCCATGCAATTGAATATTTGCAGAGCTTGATGAAATAACATGTCTAGGAAGAGAGCCGACCTGAAGGATCAAATATTTTTGACATGCTAGGAAGTAAAGATCTCTTGGTTACTGAATTAGAGACAATTGCAATATTCCAGGTTATCTGATATGGGTGACCAATACAAGCCAAGAGATTTGGTTTTATCCTGACCGGAAAAATGAACATTGCTAGAGGTTTCGTTGTCGATTGAACTAGTCACTTCGTAACAAAGTCTGTTAATATCCTTTATAGAATCCCCACTAGTAAAACGGTCATCGACATAGAAGTCGTTAGCGATTGCCGATTGCTCGACTTGCCTCAAGTAATTCCTTTTGAAAATCAATAGATACCTGTTTGAGACACCAAATTGAAAGGAAACTGGCAGATGGTTGAAGGATGACACTTCATCATCGGATGAATATCTCCAGAAGATGCACTGGAAGCGTCTTTGTTCAGAATTGATCAATATCATTCTGTATATCTTTTCGATAACCGCACTAACTACGAGTCGGTGTCTGCGGAATCGAATAAGAATGGCTAGGAGATCATCTTGGATCTTTGGCCCAGGATTTGTAGGTTATTTATGGACACACCGTTATCCAAATAGGCAGAACCGTCGAAGACAACTCTCAGCTTGGTTGTTGTGCTATTTTTGTTACGAACACCGTGATGTGGCAAATATAAATATTTACTAGAATCGTGGGATTCTTGGTTTGTATTGAATTTGGACATGTGCTCCAAGTCCTCATATTCGCGCATGAAATTGTTTTTCAAGATTATCATATCGGGATTAGCATTAAGTTTTCTTTCCAAAGAGTAGAAATGTTTCAAGTCTGAAGATTTTGAATGGCCAAGAAATGTAGAAGGGTCGACCTTGAACGGGATGTCAACCACAAACCTACCCAGTATGAATCAGAGTCCGATATTGGCTTGGAATCCTGATATGACTCTTCAAGTTCCCAAAACTTGGCATGTTGGTTTCGTAAGCTCGCAGTTGTACCAAAAAAGCAGGTCACATTACCTTTAGTTTTCAGGTGAAGAAGAGGTCCAGATATGATCCAACCTAATACAGAGTTTTGAAGCGTGGGGAGATTTAGGCCTAGTCTGATGTTTCCATCGCGTAATGAAGTGTAGAAGTGTTCTACACCTATAAGAATATCAATTTCAGGAATATGGAAGAATTCGGGGTCTGCTAAGGAAATATCATCGGGAATAATTCTTAACGAATTTATATTGATGAGAGTGTTCGGAATCATGTCACATATATTAGGAAGAACTAAACATGATAATGATTGCATATAATTGTTGAGTCGAGATCCAAAAGTTAGCCCTATCATTGAGAAACCGTCGAAATTTATCAAGGTAGGTATGTCACCCGCTATTTTATAAGATTCCCACTCATCTTCAGTTTTTCTGTCCACATTTGAGGTTAAGTGAAATATTAGGTGTGAATCCCAGTTATCGGTAAAGACTGCTAACTTCTTAAGTGATCTCAAATTTCCAAAAACACCATCCGACAGTTGCCTCAAGGCTGCTGATGAATTCTGAGAGAATGCTGGAATTCCATTTAGAGATTTCAAGTGGTTATGTATCAACATTCTTCTATTGTTGGATCTCTGGCATATGATATCCCAAGCTGTTTTATAGTCTTCTGAAGTACCATCAATTATCGCAATAAAACGCCTACCGCTGTTGTCCAATTGGGTTTTTAAGTAATTTTATATTCGGTAATTTTTTTGATGGAATTTCCCAATTTTTGTTACTGAATTAAACCCACTGAACCCACCGGCGCAACAGCAGATATATTTTCTTTGTTCTAATCATGCTGAAAATCAGTCGAAATACCTTTTGCTTTATAAAATGCATTCTCAAAAGCTTCGCGTTCTGTTTCTTGCTTTTCGCAATCCTCCTCACGAATCATTTCCATTTCATTTTGAATATTTTCGAAATTATCTAATAAATTGGTTTCCTTTTCTAATCGCGTTTCGATTTCTATTAATTGTTTTTTATCTGGCAATTCATTGGGTAGTAATTGAGACTCATGAAATTCTGAAAAACTCAGAGTTGATTTTCTTTTAACCACACATCGTTGTTTTTTGAGCGCTTGCAAATCCCCCATGACGAACATAGAACAACACTACCCCTGAGCAAGCTGAATGAATGGAAAGAATCACACAAAAGGTTATAATGAAAATGGTATGGATACGCTCACCAAATGTCCTTTTTCGCAGTTGTTCATTTTCACCCTTACGCCGCTATCGCTGAGCAGTTGAGCCACCTTTTTTTTTGGAATGTGTCGTATCGGGGGTTGTCGCCAGAAACCAGCCTCAACCACTTCACTTGAGGGCTGATTTGATTCAACAGATGCACTGATTTTATATCAACTCAATGCGGTTCGATGGACCAATGTTTCAGAGTTTTTGTGGTCTGTATATGGATAGGATTATATGATATACGTTTTTTGTATCAAATATGCCTTTGCTAAGCGTTATTTACAATGTAGACCCGGGTCGATAATTTTTGAAACCAAAAAAAATAATAGTAGGATGAAACCCATTGGAAAAGGCGGAGAATATAACAAAAATGAAGGGAAAAATAATTTACGGGTGATCTGAGGTCGGGAAGTGGAAGGGGGTGAGTTTTTAGGGGTAAAAAAAGGTTTATCTCGATATCCGTCAAAACTACAAGTCCTATAGAAAAAAGTTGAATGGCAAAGTTGTAGGTGATAAAAAGATCTACAACTTTGGTATCTACACTTCTTCAAAGTGAAGAATTCAAATTCAAATAACCAAGTTTTTAGATTTTTATTTTTATCTTTTCCAAAAAAAAAAAAATTCACACGAAATTTGGTGAAAACTTACCTTCGGCCCAAACTAACTAACGAACGAACTAACAAGTGAAACTAAATAAAAGCTTGTAAAATTCTCACCAGGTTCTTTGTATAAATAACAGCTCTTAATTCCTTTCAACACTATGTATCATTGCTAAAATATTCGAAAGTATTATTTTTGACTTCTTGTTTTTTGATACAAAGAACATATTGAATATCCAGCAACACGGCTTTATCAGAGACCGTTCTGTAGACTAGAATCTATTTATATACACAGAATATATATTGAAGAATATAATCGCAGAGCTCAAGTTGACTCTGTGTACCCGATCTCAGCAAGGCTTTCGACAAAATCGACCATTCAATTTTACTCTCGAAGCTTGCGAGATTTGGTGTGCACGGAGCACTTCTTGAATGGCTAAGTTCGTATGTCAGAGGCAGGTACCAAACAGTTACTATGAACAATCAAAAATCAGATAATGTTCTGGTTACGTCTGGCGTTCCTCAGGGATCCCATTTGGGACCCTTGCTGTTCAACATCTATATTAATGATATAAGCGAGTGTTTTCACCCCTCCAGATTTCTCATGTACGCAGATGACCTGAAAGTATTTTTTCCTGTCACTTGCCTCAACTGTAACTGTAGAGACAATAGCCTCTACCTCAACCTAACCAAATGCAACCACATTACTATCAGTAGAAACTCAACAATAATACCAACCTCGTATGAAATCTCAAATAAAAAGCTAGAAACCGCCAAGCAAGTAAAAGACCTCGGTATAGTCCTCGACTCCAAATTGTTATTTGACCAGCACTTATGTAGCGTCTCCAAGAAGGCTAACAAGATGCTAGGCTTTATAATCAGATCCTGCTATGAACTGAGAAATCCCAGAACCCTTAGAACACTGTGTATGTCCCAAACACACTGTAATTTTTTTGATTTAAAATAGTTATTTTTCCACCTTGGTTTGACTTAACATCGAGAAAGCACCCTAATTTTCAATCAGAAATTGTCCCGTCAAAATATCAGCTTTTAAAAAAAATCGGTGGGCTTTTTATTTGTTGGAGTCTCTACTTTCTGATGGTGTGAAAAAAAATATACATTACTATGGTAAATGTTCTCAGAAAATGCAAAGAAATAACAGACCCTCCTAGCCCCTTCCCCACTTCTCTATGAAATACCTTTTGATGGGCTAAAATTTTCCGTAGGTCACTCAGGTATATAAGTTATTTCAAAATAGCAATAAATTGGCATCTACGCATATAATTTAAAGGAGATTCTACAACTTTCTCAAAATATTGTAGATGTCTTATTAGATTCGGATTCGAGTTTTTTTCGTTTCTTTGCATTTTCTGCCCTAGTAATGTACTTTCTTCATACCATCAGGAAGAAGAGATTTCAACGAACAAAAAGCACACCGACTTTTTAAAAAAAGCTGATATTTTGACGGGATTGAAAATTAGGGTGCTTTTTCGATATTAAGTCAAAATAAAGTGAAAAAATAAATATTTTGAATCGAAAAAATCACAGTGTGTTTGGAACATAAAAAAAAGGTTTTCGCCAAATTTCGTGTGAAAAAAAAATTTTTTGTAGAAGATAAAAATAAAAAACCAAAAACTTGGTTATTTGAATTTTTTACATACATTTTGAGGTTATGTGAAAAAAGTGTGAATACTTCTTTCCATAGGACTTGTAGTTTTGTCGGAAATCAGAGATAAACCGTTTTTTACCCTTAAAAACTCACCCCCTTCCACTTCCCGACCTCAGATCGCCCGTAAATTATTTTTCCTTTCATTTTTGTTATATCCTCTTCCTTTTCCAATGGGTTTGATCCTACTATTATTTTTTTTCACTTTTTACCATTTTCAAAGGCTTCAGCCCTGGTCTAATGTGTAATATTCGAGACGAAACACAACGTGAAATATTGGCTTCTGTAAGAATACTCGTTATTCCTGATTCCAGGGTGCACTAGAACTCAGAGCGGAGGAGGCGAGGAACACAGGGCTGGCTTTGGTAATATTTCAATCAAAGCACACTTATTTACGGGGTTTCAAACTATATGCGGTTTTCTTTGAGTAACTAGGTATAGGCTAGACATAGAAACTTAGTTTTACCATAAACAAGAATAGGAAAATAATGTTTATTTTTACTCCGCATTAGGAATTGAAATGATATTTCAGTGTTTCTGCTGAGAGTATCGAATAACAACAATATAAATTTGTTTTCCACGATTCCACTCCAACCAGAACGGAACGTATAGACATATTGCATGAAAAAACATCCCATAACAAATTTGAAAATCATCACGTGGCCACAATGTGAAAGAGTCTGATATCCCATGATGAGGAAAATGTACTTCAAGGTCAGGAATGAAGGTCAATTTCGCCTTTGAACACAGCATATTTGCTCTCAATGTTAAAATTTTTGGAAAATGCGACTTGAAGGTCCCATATGAGATAGACGCCATATTTTTTGGTTCTAAGCGTTTCCGCCATTTCAAAAATTATCCATAATTTTCTTGAATTGTCCACATTTTAACGATAGATAGTCAAAAAATTGGTGCATATGATATGTATATAAATACTTCATCAATCAAATTAGTTTTGCAGTATTTTATGAAAAAGTGGAGGAAGTACACTTAATTTTATGATTTTTTTCTAAACAAATTTAATATTTTGAAGGGGCCCACTTGTTTAACATAAGTAAAATTCTACATTATCACAGAAAAGTTTGTATCTCGCATAAAATCCGAGCTAGATGTGACTGCGAAACCATCTTTTGCATACATCATTCTCTGCTGTACGTTTCTTGACAGTTATTTTTTCATACGCCATGTTCATCTTCAAAGCTTTCACGACTAAGCATGTATGTGGAGATATACAATATACAGTGAACTTTTATCATCTTCTCCTTACCTTCGATTGTTTGTTTTTTCATTATAGTGTTTATAACCTAAAATAGGAGGAAATCACTGAATTTTTACCATCAGTCGACTATTCTGAAGACAATTTTACCTATTTATGCCTTCGACTTATTAGGCAAAATGTTTCGAATGCCCAATTTCTGACTTCTGTATAACTAAAATAGGAGGAAATCACTGAATTTTTACCATCAGTCGACTATTCTGAAGACAATTTTACCTATTTATGCCTTCGACTTATTAGGCAAAATGTTTCGAATGCCCAATTTCTGACTTCTGTATAACTTCCATTTTCTTCGATATGGGTAAATTTAAGGTAATAATAACGTGAGAATTACCTTCGCCAATTTGGGCGCTGACCTATTTGAAGGTCGAAATGACGTAAATTTTACTTAAAATGTTTGTTGGGGTATATCTCTGGAAAGGGTCTCACACAGTTTGCCGTTCAGAAGTTAACAAAGAAAATCGACCATTCAGGTCTACACTCACACAGGGCCAGTTCAAATTACAAATCGATGGAATACACAAAAATGTATTATCGCAAAGTGCCTAGTTCATGCTATCTCTTTCAGGAAGTAATATCAATAATACCATTGTATAAAGAGTATGCTCTTCATGCAATGATAATACCATTGAACAGGGTTTGGGTCCGATCAAACCGTTGAAAAGTTAACCAGGAGGTGGCATTTACAGGCACATTGTGGGTTATTCTGCACGTAGATGGCTTGCTTCAGGGAATAAACATTTCCATGACTATATTGGAAATTCTCTGGGTCGAGATGAGTATGCGGGTGAAGGTTCAATAGTGCATTAAAATTCATTGATTCATCAAAGATAAATTATGATGTTAGCTATTTTAAAGGGCATGGATGTTTCATGAAGATTCGACTGAATATGGAATATTCCGCCTCTCCACAATCTGGATGATTTCCGACGGGTAAGGTGTGCATTTTCTTGATGAGATCATGTATACAGGGATTGATATCATCTTCTCTACTATGGTACATATTAGTGGATGAACCGAATCGAAACGACAATGTACTAAAACTGTGAAAGTTGCCCAATTTTCTTCAATCAGGTGATGCATCATTTAATTTTTGCATGCACGAATTATGAGTTGTGAACTTCGCCACAGAACAGATGTTCTGTGCTTCGTGCTTCTTGGCTATTTGGAAGTCACAGTTTGTTTTCTACTGAAAAGTTGAGTTCATTCGATAGCTTTTCGTGTTTGATCAACTTCATTGTCTGTCCAATACCAGATTGAATCTGCTTTGTAAACAATGTATGAATTATTTCCAGAACCGTTGTCGATGGAGTTTGCTACACCCTGTGAGTAGACGAAAATAAATCCCAATCAACTTCATGATTTATAGGAACTACATTTACTAGATTTTTCTCATACTATTTGTTGTGCCAACATTCCCATGTTAGAGTTTTGCTGTCTAATTCCTCATGTTATCATTGTTGAGTTTTTCCTGGATGGGTTATTCCGAATTTGCTATCTTTATTCCTTTTATTGGCCTTACTCACCATCTAGCGAAGTATGGACGAGCTATTTACAGTCAGCAGGAATTGGCGGTATCGATTTCATCAATGATTATCCTCCTGATTGTCATATATTCGAATAAGCTCGAACCAGAGGTGTCGATTCAATGTTTTTTTTTAAATACGATTTTTCACTGAAGTGAAATTTGCGCCGTTGAGATCGATTTCCGTGCATTTTGTCATAGGCTCGAGCAGCAAGGACAAGAGTCTTCCGTCTGAAAAGTGTTTCAATGATTTTTCATTATTACCCATGTGGGCATTCAAACGTTCGGTGAAAAAAAACTTTTAAACAAAAAATTAAACCGACGAAAAAATCTACTGAAAAGCAAAAAATAAAATAAACCTTTTTAGTCTAAATGATAATTGAGCTCCCAAACTGATGTGAGTAACTGATTTTGAGTCGGCGCCAAACAAACTAGTAATTATATTACTTTGAAAGAAGTAATCAAAACGCAGCCGTGAATCTCGCTGCCATCATTTTACGCTTCACCTAACTCAATTGCTAGTTTGTTTGGCGCCGACTCAAAATTACTTACTCACATTAGTTTAGGAGCTCAGTTATCATTTAGACCGGGAAGGTTTATTTTATTTTTGGTTTTCAGTTGATTTTTTTGGCGGTTTAATTTTTTGTTGAAGAGTTTTCATTTTTCAATTTTTTGTTGCGGAAATCTACTAATTACAACCTACTTAATTTTTTTTTATTTACTTCAACTATTAACTATTAAATAATATGATTTTCTATTTCAACTATTTATTGTTATATAATATAAATTAATTTTGAAAGTTCTGGTTAGTTGATTCCATCACTTTGTATATAATTCCATCTTTTCATAGAATGTAATTATTTTAACGGATGTAGGAGGGTCTGTCAATGTCAACTACATATGTGTGCCAAAGTTCACAAGTGAAAAATCAATCATCCCCTATATTTCTACCCATAGGGGTGGATCATTTCAATCCAAATTGTTATATAATCAACTATGAGGTATACCCTTTTTGATGAAGGAAGAATCATCCAAATCGGGAAACCCACTACAACGTTATGCCTGATAGAATCGGTGAACGTACCAAAATTCAGATGGTGAACAATCAATATCCTTCATTTTGCTACCCTTAGGGATAGATTTTGTTGTTCAAATTGAAATGGGACCAACTTCGAAGTATACCCTATCCAATGAAAAATATCATCGGAATCGAACCGCTCTGGGAAAAGTTGTGCGTGATCATACATAAAAAAAATATATATACGCGTCGAATAGAGAACCTCCTCCTTTTTGGTTTCGTCGGTGAAAAAAACGTGTGCGGTCGGGGGACCCCGTCAGGAACGGAGTTCCTTTACTCCTTCTATCATCCTCCATACTACCCTTATTTTGATGTGTTGGACTCATCTTTTTTCTGTATTATTTTCTCATTTTGAAAATGTTTGAATTTTTCTTTACTTTCGTCAACGTTGTTCGGAAAGTGTGTTGAACAAAATTCAGTTTCGGTGGTTCGGTTTGATGAAATAATATCTTTTTCACGGTTTTGTCACTGGGCCAACCATTGTGGCTTTTTGTTTTCAATTTATCCATGCTTTTGTTGCGATATTCCCCCCCATCGCTGGATTCTTCGATTGGGGGGTCATTTATTGACCTTTTCCAGCAATTCAGCTGTGGTTGTTGGTGTCTTTCTTTTTTTATAAGCGAAATTGTTCTCACTTTGGTGTGTTTTGAAATCCTAACCTCTTTTTCACTCTGGCGAAGCAATACGGTCGAAATTCCCGTTTTCTAGTGGCCAGATATCGTGTAAGAAACACTATTTTTACTCTTTTTAGGCATTCAACACTTTTTCAATACATTGGGGTTTATACGGTACTTTAAACTACTGAATTTCACGAAATTCGCGGAGCTCATTGGAGCTCTACCAACTACAAAATGACACAATTTAATTATTCATTGCGTTACTTGAGAAACTGAGGCTTCCTAACAAGCTGAAAAAGGTATATTTGAATTTAAATATCAACTCACTGTATGTAGTGAGTTCAAAATCCCTTATTCCATGAATTTTGCATTTTCCATTCCTCTTTATAGGAATTGAATGCGTTGACATTTAATTCTGACAGGACCAAGTGTAGTTTTTGCACATACTCGTATATAATAGAGAGAGACAGAGAGTGAAAATAGCATGGAGGAGGCATAACGCTTTTTTCTTACGTTACATTTAACGTGAAGGAACTTCGTTATAAAAAGGGTGGTCATTGTGTCTATTGGTAGAAGCCGATCACAATCTTTTTGGGGATTCAACAGACCTTACTGCATGAGTTTCGTCGTCTGCAACCGAAGTGGCCAAATTTCAAAATAAACCTCTCCTATTTGCCTTTCCAAAGGCAAGAACAACGTCCAGAAATCAAATAATCTCGCTTCATTTATGCAGCTTTGACTCAAGCTCTTACTTCAAAGTGAAGAACAACGGCTTCATGCCGGGGGAATCCCTCGAGCTGTAAGAAATACAAGGGTTCACGCAAGTACCTAAAGGCTAGTTTTAAGTTAATAGTAATGATCTCCCACTGAAATTGGAATCCAGGGATTATTCTTTTTCTACATGGTTCGGTGTTATTTATGGAACTGTATAGGTCTTTTTAATTTGCTAGTGCATACCTGGGTATCAATGACAGATGTTTGGTCATATTTATTTAGACCTTTTGGTCATCATTAATTCTGGACAGCTTCAAACCATGTGACGCCTACTAAAAATCTTTTGTTGAATCACTCTTCACTTCGTAAAGTTAGCAGCACTTGACCATGACGTTCTTGATTGTTTTTTGTGTTTTTAAAAAAGATGTTTTCTGTGTAATATTTGAGGGAATTTGCGCGCTACACAATCAGAAAACATTATCCCATCTATGATGTAGATTTTTCTACACAGTGTTTCAATTAATAATAGGTAACCGCAGGGTAAAAAACACTCTGATCATACAAATAAACCATTTACTGAATGCAGTGATTTTTCGGAACAAAATTTGTTTGACTTATTTCTCTGAGACTGTGGAAGATTCCCTCCAAATACAATATTCATGGTCATGAGATACTATTTCTTCCTTCAATTTCAGTAGATAACAGAGTTTAGAACTATGAGCGGAATCTTATAGATATAATTTTTCGACCAATCATGAGTAAATATTATAGTCTAGGTACAAATTACTCTGAGAGAGCAGCATGTTAAGAATTCATCTACTACAGAACGCATAATCATTCATATCATGACTACTTATTCAACTGTAAGATATACAGGGTGTAATCCAACCTCTTGCACACTTGTGAATGACGGGCGTATACTGCCATTTCACAACAAATTACAGTAGTTAAAAATTGGAAAAAAAATTAAAAACATATTTTTCTCTTCCAGATTTGACAGAATTTTGGGATGCACCTAACCTCAGCTGATCTGCTCTGAGCTTGTCGGTCGAGTGACTCTCAAACCAATACTAACATTTCTGGTTTATCTCGAATCACATTGGCAGTCATTTCGATACAAATTCGTAAGTATTCAATATCATCGACTTCGCGATTGTACACCTCATTTTTCATATAATCCTAAAAGTCTTGAGAACCAGGCGATTGGTCCGATTCTTGCCACCCATCTCCCGGAAAAAACATAATTCGGATGGTCCTTTATGGGTCGGAAAAAGTGAACTGGTGCTCCATCAAGTGGAAACCGCATTATCTGCCGAAAATCCAAGGGAAGTTCTCCGAGCAGTAGTGGCAAGTCATCAGTCTGGGTTATAAAAAAAAATTGTCACCTAACTATCAACAAGTCCAGCCCACACATTCACACTAGAGCGGTGTTGAAAATTTGTTCGTCGAACAGCATAAGGGTTGACAGCATACCAGACGTGAACATTGTGGAAATTGAACACACCAATGTCGGTTCATCACTAAAAAGCATCTGTCTGACAAAGTTCAGATTTTTATCATGTTGATGTAAAAGCCAGTTACATAATGCTACCGGAGATAGTATTGGGGCAAAAGTGCTTGCACACGTAGGAAATGGTAATGAAGTTATCGTTCACCTCACAGGACTTCAGCAACAAAATTATATGGAACATTCAACCATGCAGCTCTTCAACGAGTACTTGGAGTAGAATGATTCGCAACTAGCTCTAAAAATTTTCCTTACTCATTCGACAAGTACCTCATCGTACAGTCTGGCAGCCCATGCTGAATTACGACTAGTTTCACCATAAATTAAAAACATTTCGGTATATTCCCTGTCGGGGAAATTTTGAGTCGTTAATTCGATAACAAAGTCCACAACAAATCGATTGAAACAGTACTCGATACTATCCATAAATCAAAATAATAAAGGGAGCAATAATAAACGCTGTAATCAGGAAATAAATGGAAGAACAGTGTTGCAAGACAAACACAAATCTATGTATAACTTTTCTTAAAAAAATGTACCAGATTCTATCTCAATTGTACCAGATTTCGCATTTGCTATAGAATATATATACCAGGTGTCAACGAATCTATTAGACAAGTCATAACTTCTAGAATATTAGGTGTATTGAAATGAGATTTGGTATAGGTAAATGGTATATGAAGAGGAGAGTCTCCGCATATTCATAACTTTCCGGTCACCAGTTCACTGGAAATGGCTTCAGTTTTCAGTTTTTGAATGGAACACCCTGTATATTGTAACATTTTTTGATTTCTGAAACGATTCTGGATCAGATTGTTACATTTTGGAAAGTTTTTACGCCTACTTCATTTTTTTAGAGTCACTCCTATTATTGCATCTAGACGGCCATGATCGGACGTAAACTAATCTGAGGACCTCAGGTGATGCCAGAAAATTACAATCGCAAAGTTTCAGTGACAAGTATGATAGATAGGAATAAGACAAGTTGTCAAAATTACATTTTCGTGTCTAACTATTATTTTTCAAAAGGCGACCATTTTTTGACAAGCACTTTCCGGAAAAAGGACTTTTTGACGAATCTAACGATACTAATTCAATTGCGACTGGATTAAAAATAAGAATATGAATTGAATATTACTAAGGAATATACTGGATAATGATTTATTCACTTTTGTCAAGTGTGCCATGGATAATAAGTTATTTAGTTCCACTGTAGTAAATTTTCAAAGTGCATTCCTCCTTGTTCGAGACACATATACATTGAGTGGTTCGAGGAATTGGCTATACGGGAGGCAGAATACAAACCAAAGCTGTGGTTGAGGTACGTGCATGACACCTTCATTATATGGAATCACGGAGACAAAAATCTCCAGGATTTCTTCTCAAGAATTAACAGAATCAGGGATTCGATCTATTTCACGATGGAAATGGAAACCAACAGTGCCTTACCCTTCCTCGATGTGAACGTTGAGAGAATAGGCAATGAAATCCGCACCTCCGTCTACAGAAAAAAAACACATACGGGGCAGTACCTCAGGTACAGCTCCAACCATCCGAATTCGACGAAGAGAGGGATCGTGAAAACATTGGTAGAGAGAGCAACGCACATATGCAACGACGTGGAGTCACTAGATGCCGAATTAAACCACATCAGAGAGGACCTCCACCGGAATGGATATACCAAGAAACTCCTAGAAGAAGTATTGAAACAAGTCCGGAGAACGAAAACATCTGAAGAGCAACAACAAAGCACAGTGATCTGCCTTCCGTACATCAGAGGTGTCTCCGAGAAGATCAGAAGGATAGGAAACAAGTTCAACATCAAGAGCTGCTTCCGATCCGGCAGTACTTCACGGAGTTTCCTGACCAAGACCAAACCTGACAACAAAAATGAAATCAGTAAGAATTGCATTCATGAAGTTCCATGTGAATGCGGAGATTCCTACATTGGAGAGACAAAGAGACCGTTATCGGTAAGATTGGATGAGCACAAGAAATGGACTCAACGTGGAGAAACATCAAAATCAGGAATCGCTGACCACGCCTGGACTGAGCACCATCGAGTTCTATGGGACGACGCAAGTGTTCTACATAGAGGGGAGCATTGGTTCAAACGAAAGTTCAAAGAGGCCGCCCACATCGAAGCCAATAACGCCTTTAGTCAACCAAGCGTTGATATCAAGAATGTATGGAAACCCCTGATTGCTCTTTCTGGCGGGCTGCAGAGGCGCGAAACTTCACGCACCAACACACCGCGCAAAATTACACGCACCGCTGCACATGACGGAACTGCACGCATCATTGCGCCGACAGTCATATAAATTGGTAAGTAGCACCTAAACTTGTCGGTATTCACCTGAAGACGATTGCAGATACAAGCATTCGGAACGTCGTGAAAACCTTCTGAATACATTAAGACGATGGACGTCCGAAACGATAGTAAACATTTCAGCTCGTTCAATTGTTTCTTTCAACACGTTCCGTAATTTGGGGGGGTTATACTTCTAAATGCCCGTAGAATTATTTCTTCTAAGATTTCAAGAGTGGCTGTTGCATGGTAAACCTCTTCTTTAACATTTTCCCAAATGGAGAAATCGAGCACAGTGTGATCCGGTGAGCGGACAGGCCCCCGTACTGGACTATTGGTTGCAAAAACTTGGTTATTAAAATGCTCTATTGAGTAATTAAGAACTCCTCTGGTATTATGAGGGGGTGCTTTATCTTGTTGGAAGTGAATTCGCCGTAAAACTGCTGAAGGAAGATTATTAAGATGATCCTCGATTTCATTTTAAAGGAAACCTTAGTACCTAACCCCTGTTACTTGACCTTGAAACAATGTTGGCCCAATTATTCTGTTTCCAACGAAACCAGCCCATTCATTGACGCCAAACCTTTCTTGAAAATTGCCCTCTCTCATTGCATGTTGATTTTGTTGGGCCCAGTACCGAGTATTATGCTTATTGAATATTATTTGTAAATCGTGATTCATCGGAAAATAGAATAAGATTGATGAAATTAGGGTCAATTCTAGTATTTGGAAACAGACAATCACAAAACACTAAGTGCTCGGTATCCTAACTTTTTCAGTATTTTTCTTGCTGATTCGTGACTTACCTACATTTCTTGACTAATTTCTCTTGAAGAAACCGTTTTATCAGCTTCAACCATAGCAAGAACGTTGATCTCAGTCTCTTCATTTATGATAAACCTCTGTTCCGCCCCTCGATTTCCTTCTTACCTAAAACGATTCTCAACATACTGATGGGCTAGATATTGCCGATTGGGATATCTCCGAGGATACAACTCAGCAGCATTCCTTGAATTTCTATGATATTCTCCCAATATTAATAAAATATCCACTTTTTCACTTTGAGTATACATTATTTTGGAGAAGAATTAAATAGAAATTAAACGAAAATCAAGAAACTTTTACTGTCTACTCATGAAGCTAATGTCACTGTCATAACCTAAGTAGTTGTTTTGTTTTCCAAGCGACTTGATAAAAGTAACTTCAAAATATTATGCATCATGGCTATCTATAGCACACTTGACAAAAGTGAATGAATTATTATCCAGTATTTTCTTTTGTTATATTCAATTTATGTTCTTATTTTCAATCTGATCGCAAATAAATTAGTATCGTTAGATTCGTCAAAAAAATCTTTTTTTTTTCAGAAAGTGCTTGTCAAAAAATTGTTGCTTTTTGAGAAATAATAGACATGAAAATGTAATTTTGCCAACTTGCCTCATTCCTATCTATCATACTAGTCACTAAAACTTCGCGATTGTAATTTTCTGACATCACCTTATGTTCTCAGATTAGTGTACGTCCGATCATGGCCACCTAGATGCAATATTAAAAGTGACTCTAAAAAAAATAAGTAGGCGTAGAAACTTTTTCAAATGTCACATTCTGATCCAGAATTGCCTCAGAAATCCAATATACAAGGTGTTCCATTCAAAAATTCGAAACCGGAGCCATTTCCGGTGAAACCGGAAGTGACCGGAAAGTGAAAATTATGCGAAAACTCTCCTCTTCACATACCATTTACCTATACCAAATCTCATTTCGATACACCTAATATTCTGGAAGTTATGACTTGTCTAATAGATTCGTTGACACTTGTTATATATGTATATATATTTCTTCGGAATCATTAATTTGAAACTCTCTATTTTCTGCCGCACTGTTGATTTTGATTTGTTAGAGATGTTACCATAGATTACAACAATCATTGTTGCAATCTATGAATGCCACTCAAACATAAACATTGAACCTCACCAAAAAGGCCTTGTTGCACCAAGTTCATGGTAGGTATAAGAGGGGGCAGTAGAAGGCTTGTGGTATTGTTCCGGGGCCTCAAGCGCGACCTGGAAAGGACGGATCGGTGTTTCGTGTCCCGGTGTAGCGCCAAAAGGAGAGCTGTTGATGTTGCTCAAGTAAACGCTGATATGGAATGAACTTCAACAAAAGACAAGGACAAGGATGTACAAATCACTTCTCGTGTACAGTAATATCTTTCATCCACCAGCCAATCTGAAAACAGTAGTCGAATCTGACAAACGTTCGTTCGTAAACAGCTTTCCAATCCACAACTAGAGGGCCGTGGAAGAAACTTCAAAACACTACCTGGTATCAGTGTTCAACTGTCATTCTGGATCACTGGGTCACAATGGCCGCCGATCTTATTCTCAGTAAAATGAATTACTGTTCGTGTCTTTGTGTCCTAAAACTGATTTTTTGATAATTGTGATTCGTTTAGTTCTTCACAGTATGTTGACTTCTACTAGTTCTGACTTTATCTACCAGTTTGGATATAACGAGATTCGTTTGTTTGATTACTGTGAAATTGAATACACACACTGAATGCTCGGACTATTTTTGTACATTCACCGAACAATCAGTTCAACTTTTCTGGCAATTACCAGTGTTTTCTCAGTGCTCTGAGCAGATTAGCTGAGGTTGGGCGACAGGGTTCTCACAATATTGTTGAATTTGACATAACAATAGTTTTGACCACTGTAATTTATTATGAAATGATATGATTAGAGGTTCGATAACACTTTGAGGTTAGATTACACTTTGCATGTTCAAGGAAGGAAGCTTCGTTATGTAAGAGATTACGTAACAGAGTCACAGTACGTAACAGAGGGAGTGCTGAATCAGCGCACCAAAGGGAAGCAAGTTCCAAGGAACCTAGAGAGAGAGAGAGAGAGGGGAAGAGATATAGTTGGTAGTTCGGTTTGATCTTCTGATATTTCCATGAGATAATGATCATTGCTGCTCCTTTGCTAATAATCTGATATTTTCCATTCAATGTTTGAATAACAAATAAAATATTTTCTTAATTTGACTCATTTGGGAAATATATGCAGAATCATACTGAACAGCATGCTGCAGATGCTAGAAATCATTGGTTTATTCTGCTTTCATATCTGGAATCATCAACCGTCTCAAGTAATTAGTCAATTGATCAGTTCTTTATCCCTTGAATTAATTCAGCTCAATAACATTTTCTAATATGTTGATTGAAGGAGTTATATTTTTGAATATATTAGTGAAAATCAGTATCGACTAGCTATTGAATTTTAGGTACCATATATTTGATTGATTCCGAGTACTGTGTTCAATCTACTTACGTGATCATTTGGTATGATTACTGCCTATGAAGCTTGGACCCTGAGGACCTAGCAAAAAAGTTGAACTGACTGCTGTGTGACACCCAGGCCGTACTTCAGGAATTTTTTTCCGGTGAGCATTTGATTTCTATAATTACTTTCAAAGATCAAGTTCCTATTTTTTCTGAGAAATAAATGCAAACACAATTTAGTGGTTAGAATTTCTTGAATTCATCTTTTTGCTTGTTTTTAAATCACATGCAACTCAACCAAATATCAGGTATATCTTTTTTCTTATGGAGGTTAACCAGAAATTAAAGGTTCAGTTTATATCAACCACACATCAGTTGGAAGTCTTATCGGGCTTCATCTTTGTGGAAGAATTTGCCATCCTTCAGTTACTGTTATTCTATTTTGTTGATATGCATGTCTATATATTCAAATATAGCAATTCATTAAAGATTATATTTTGCTTCCAAATTCCTAATAGTTTTTCAATCCATTCTTTTGGATGATATTTTTTCGGTATACATTGGAACATATTTAAATTCGGTATACATTGGAACATATTTAAATTAAATTTTCCATTTCCTTATATACAAGGATAATAAGTACCAGAATTGTTAGTAGCAGTGATAACTTCAGATTTTGAAAATTGTAGTTTAAATCAAATTTTCGGGTTTGATAACTTCATCTATTGTATTCAATTCCTCACATATCTATCGAATTTGATGTTGAAATTCAGAGATTGTTTTTCCTTTATATCAGTACTCCGAACAGAACATTAACTGGGCGGTTCAGAAGATATCCTTTGTTCCCTTTCAAATTGCAATAATTTTCTGATAATTCCTGTCTCTTCGCAAGCACTGTATCATAACGGGTAGAGACCACAGGATTGATAATTATATATCTTATAGACTAGAACGCGCATCTCTATTGTTCCGTGCCTTAAAATGAACAAAACATGGGCAACGACAAAGGGATCCATGTCTGCTAATCACGGAGGTACGTTATTATTCAAAAGTGCAGAACAGAAAAAAAATTGCGCTATACGTACGTCTCCATAATTTAGCAGGTTATTTGTGAACAAAGCATTGTTGACAGAATTGGTGGGAAAAAAGGGGTCTGAATTCCAAATATTTAAAATTTCATTGTGTAGTTGTTCACGGATACGAGCACTTGCATTGCAATTTCATTTTGGATAAATTATTGTTGTATTTTGATTATGGACTATGTTTTTCATTGATTGTGCTGATCAATGACCATTTGATATATTTCTTATTAAACAATGAAGTGTTTCGTTAGTGGCTGCGGTAACTCCTGGAGGAAAGGAAATAAACCGGATAATTTGAGTTTCCATAAGTGAGTATTCGGAGTATTTGGAAAGTACAAGTTTCTGTATAATAGTGAAATAATTTCAGGTTTCACAAATCCAATTATGAGGTATGGTTGGATTGCTTGGGTGGAGACTCCGATTTGACATGGCCCGAACATAGCCGAATTGGTTCAAACCATTTTGAGGAGGATTGTTTTATAAGAACTCCATTCAGAGTGACACTGCAACCAAATTCACTTCCAACAAATCAAACACCCAAGTCAAGGAATAATTTTACTGTAACAGATAATCAAGAAATCATGGATTTTACTACTGTAGCCGTGTCTTCACCAGAAAAGTGATGTTTTGGTTAAAATAAAGAGCATCAAAATAAGGTTATTGGATTTGAGGTGAATATTTCAATTGCGAATGAATTTATTGGTATCAATTGAATTGCATATAACGTATATTCATAATAAGCACTCTCAACATATTTCATGACTTCATGCGACAACTACTAAGTGATATTCTAAAATACAGAATATGTCAGTTGTGATGACCACGATCAATCAAGGATTCTAATGCTTCCATGTGTAATACCCTCAATTAGGAATGCGGCAACACAAAGGGAGCGACTGTTTTATTTCGTCCGTAATTAAATGAGAAAACGGTAGGAGTGAGAAAGAATGTAACATCTCGTAAAATATCAGAGACACTATCATGCATAAGTTACAATGACAGTAACAATCTAACCGTTGAACCACACCATACATAATCATGACACGACATTAATTTTATTTTTATCAGGCCCAAAGCCGCGATAGATAATTAACGATTCTCCGACAGCCGGGAGGAAACATTAACTCGTAAAGATTGCGAATGAAAAGTGCCGCCGTGACATTGATGTCCAGAAGTATATTTCATCACCGTGAGACCGAGACTGCGGAGTACTTTCAGATACATGAAACAAAATTCATGACTTTAGCGGCGTATTAGAAACAACTCAAGATTCTATATAAGACTGAAGTCAACAGTAAACGAGATCCACTCTTCTCTTATTTATTCAGTGATCAGCAAGTACAGAGAGACGTCTGTTTTAGTCTTCATAGTTATGAAGCGAATTGAAGTGAAGTTTAGTTTCATCTGGAGAAGATGCATTCCCATCTTCTGATGCGAAGTAAATGTGGACTTCCTATTTTATACTTGAAGTAGCCAATTCATCAAAAGTATGCAGAAACTAGTGGGAGTTCAACTATCAGAAATTATCTCAGTTATAACTAAATGAATGGAATCAATATTTTCCAAAGAAGCTAATTAATCATATTACGACCAGTGAACGCGTAATAAAACTCGGTAATAACAAAGAATAATTAAGTTACATTAAAAAATGTGGTGTGTTCTCCAGTTGAGGGTAAGAAAATAACATTGTTCATTTGGCAAGGTATATATGTATAGTGTTATAAGGAAATATTCCATTATTGATTTCATAGTAGAGTCAATTATTGATAGTAGTAATGGCCAAACGAAATAACTGAATAAGTTAATGTTATTGGACATTCCATATTTGTTTCTCATTCAAGTTAATATTTTATATTGAAATTCAATCTGACTTTCTATACAATTTCTCCATTAATCATACCAGGGTATCAATTGTTGTTTTTATATTGAGAAAAATACATATATATGTATATATACAGGGTGTTTCCCAACTACGGTACGAAACTCCAGGGGGTGATTTGTTAGGTCAATTGACAAAAAAAAGTTTCTATGAACATATGTCCGGAGTTGCTTCGTTTCTGAGATACAGGGCGTTGAAGTATTAAAAAAAAGGTATTCATAAAATATCCTGAATATCCTGAAACCGATGTGTTTGAAATGAGGTACAGCTATTTGAAGTAATAAGGCAAATTATTTGGCCCCAAGTAGGTCCAGGGGCGTCTCAGTGGACACCACAGCCAACAATACTGAGAAAAAAAAAGTACTTTTTTTGTAGTATTTTATTTTTTCAGATCAAACAACTGAAAATACATTCTTTGGTCCCTGTTTTATTCATATCAAGATTCGTTTTCGAGAAAAAAATACTTTAACGTATTCAACAAATTATCCATGGACAACATAAAATACAAACCTAAAGTAAAAAATAAACAATTTCGACCTTAAAGTAAATGAGCAAAATGTCCACCGGCTGATAAAATACACGACTGCAATCGATGTGTCATTGATTGTCTGATACGTTCAAAAATACCTGGAGTATTCCTTATGACATTGCAATTGTCACTTATTCGATTCCTCAAGTCATTCACATCTAGTATAGGGGTTTCATAAACGAGAGCCTTCAGATGACCCCATAAATAGAAATCTAGAGGAATAGAAATCTAGAGGATTCATATCAGGACTGCGAGCGGGCCAATGTTGAGGTCCTGCACGTCCAATCCAGCGAATAGGGTAGGTGATGTCGAGATGCTGACGATCAAGAACACTAAAATGAGCTGGAGCTCTGTCGTGCATAAACCATATGTTGCCTCTTACAAGTACGGGTACTTCTTCCAACAAAATGGGTAAATGATTTCGCAAAAAAGCCGTGTAGGATGGACCTGATAATCTTGCTGGTAAAAAAATGGGTCCAATTAGGTAGTCACCAATAATTTCTACCCAAACGTTCAGCGAAAATCGTTGCTGAAAATGACTTCCTCTAATAATGTGGGGATTTTCGTCGGCCCAGAAATGGTTATTGTGAAAGTACATAATAGAGTCTCGTGAAAAATTTTCCTCGTCCGTTAATAAAATATTTGGTAAAAAATTATTATTGTGTGCCATCGTATGAATCAACCACCTGCAAAACATTATTCTTGGGTGAAAATCCCTAGGCAGTAGAGCTTGGACCCGCTGTATGTGATATGGGTATAGGAGATTTCTTTTTAGAACTTTCCAAACTGTTTTTGGGCTTACTTCAAGCTGCAGTGCAATCTTCCTGATACTATTCGAAGGAACTTCTTCTATTGCATTGAGTATAGCTTCTTCTAGTTCAGGCGTTGTTACAGTTTCTGGTCTTCCACCACTTACATTTTTATTAAAACTTCCAGTTTCACATAATCTTGCATGTAGCGTTCTAAATGTTTCAGCACATTCTCCGTGCTTCTTCCGCATTTCCATTTGCTAATCCATAAATAAAGTGCATGTCAGCCATTTCAGCTTAGTAAAAGTATTCATGATGGAATCACTGCTAATTGACAACTCTGACTTTTACTGATATGACAATACTATCACTGTCAGCTGGTCTCCATAGCAGGTAATCATGATTGTAGAGTGCCTTCATTTTTTTTGTTCTCTAAAACTAGGCTAAATATGAAAAAAAAACACAGGAGGCCAAAAAGTTGTATTTTTACCACGCTTATAAAAAACTTTTTAGAACCCACGCTTGTATTCAAATGCACTGAAAAGGAGAAAATAATTTTTTTCTCAGTATTGTTGCCTGTGGTGCCCACTGAGACGCCACTGGACCTACTTAGGGCCAAATAATTGCCTTATTACTTCAAATAGCTGTACCACATTTCAACCTCATCGGTTTCAGGATATTCAGGATATTTTATAAATACCTTTTTTTTTACTTCAACGCCCTGTATCTCAGAAACGAAGCAACTCCGGACATATGTTCATAGCAACTTTTTTTTGTCAAATGACCTAACGAAACACCCCCTGAAGTTTGGTACCGTAGTTAGGAAACACCCTGTATATATATATATATATATATATATATATATATAATTACAAGTCCTGAGTGTATTATTGTTTCTTAACTATCTGAGATTAGTAACTGTACTGTCAAATTAAGTCCCACGCTTCATTACATACTGAGAGAGATAATTTCTCAAGACGCTCTGGGAGGTTGTACAATTATTGGTCAATAGACTAATAACGCTCAGTATGGTTAAAGTCTAGTTTCAACAGAAATACGAGCAATCGAGGGGTAATTACTTCTCAAACGGCCACCGGTCCTATCAATGGTGTTGCAGGTGTGGTGTATTAAATCATAACACCCTGTATATGGCCAGACATATCACAGTCATATAATAACATCTGGAAAAGGACAGTTCTATCAAAGTCATTTTATTCAATTATTACAGAAATACTTCAACTTCGAAAAAATATATTGAAATTTTATTTTGTATTTTCACATTTTGAATAAATATTTTTTTAGTATTTTCAGTCACAGTGCATCGACTTCATCAAATTCAAGAGGTATGAAGAAGAAAGCCAAATCTCATCCAGACATTTCACAATTACAGGTAATATTGTAATTGTACTGAATGCAAGATAAATATAACAAATAAATTGATTTCAGTTCCAGTTTTTGAACGGGCCCAATCAAATAATTGTCAGATTGGGAATAGAACAAGGAAAATCTGTACAAAATATCACAATTTGAAGAAAACTATTAAACGATTAAACCGAAAAGTTCATTCTCTCTTCTGTTGTAAATACATTGAACAAAATACAGCTTGTTTCAAATATTCTGAACATTTATTGGAATCTTTCTCAGTAGTTCCAAGACAGTTGGAAGCATTCTCAAAACCAAAAGAAATATTTCCTCTGAGCGCTCAAATAACCCTCCAGAGTTGAAAGATATTGCAATGATTCTTGTTTTACTCGAAGGAGGGCTACGATTTTGTTCGTGAAATATTTGATTTGTGTCTTCCTCACCCAGCCACAATCAGAAAAATCTTTAGTGGGATTGAAGCAGACCAGGTTTTACTGTATCTTCATTTGATATCCTTAAATTGAAAGCTGACCAATATCGCCACCTGAACAGAGAGCTAGTATGCTCATTGATAATAGATGAAATGGCAATCAAAAAGCAAATGATCTCAGATGGCCAAATTTAAGATACTATATTGATATTGGAAATGAATACTTTGATGATCTCACAGAGCCAGCTACTGAAGTTTAAGTTTTTTTGGTAGTTTGTTTAACTGAACATTGGGAGTAACCGATAGCTTATTTTTTAACTAATTCTTCAAATGGCAGTGAAAAAGTCAATTTGGTAAATGAAGCTCTAATTAGGCTGGATAGCATTGATGTGAGAACAATCATGATGGGCCAAGAATCAATTCGAAAATGTTGAGGGAATTAGGATGTGGGATAAATTTTGATGGAAAGACTTTTCTCATCCTGGTAATGAGGGAGCAAGAGTCTATGCCATCTTAGACACATGTCATATGCTCAAGCTAATGAGAAATACCTTATCCGAGCTTGGTTATTTCTATGATGATGAAAATAAACTGATCAAATGGAAATATATTGAAATGCTGTATGACTAGATGGTCACGAAACATCATCTACAGAAAAAAAAATTAGAAAAGCCATATGGAGTGGCAAAGACAAAAGATGAAAGTGAGTTCATTAGGAAGTGGCTGACAAAATTTCAACTTTTGACTTCATTAAAAATTTATCTTAACTTCAGAATAAAATATAAATTAATTTTAATTGAGAATGGCTGCCCAAACTTTGAGCAATAGTGTGGCCGATGTACTGGAATTCCCAATGGAAGATGTGAAACTACCACAGTTTCAAGATGTGCTTGTCCAAAAATTCGATTTATTAGAACCATAGACAGTCATTCAAAATTTCATATTCCAGACCTCCAGTTGCTAATGGATACAAAATACCACTTTAAACTTCCACGTTATAGGTGGGAACCATTTGAAAAAAACACCATTGAATAGTTAAGAAAGTACACATTGGATGGTAAAAAGCTGACGACCTCAACACCAACGAAAACACAATCATCTACCATTGGTATCTTCGATAAATATGTCAAAAATGATATATTTCAATATTTTTCAACTCATAAGTAGAGCTTTGCTTTTGTAGTGTCAGGTGGGTTGTTTTTGATTGTATCATAATCTTCATTGACCCCAAGAAACATATAATATTTATAATAGGCATCGTCATCGGTTACACGAAAATGAAATATATCCTGAAGTTATTAGTAAAAATACAAAATAATTTTTAAATCAATTTCTTTTTAGGCACAAAAAATATTCTATGGGTTGTCATAAACCAAAACTCTAGTGTAAAAAAAACCATTTCATTAGTTATGAGACCGTTTTCCAGTTTGGTAATTATGAAAAGTATCACTCGTAAGAAATTTCAGAGAATATTTTTTATTATTAATGACAGTGTATGATTTGACTTATTTTCAATGTATACAAGCTGATATTCATCATGGTTCTATAAATGATGCACAATGTATTTATCACAGGAGTCATAATAGCTGGAATGATAATCCAAATGCCCTTCAGTTGCGGCATACCTACAAACGCCTTCTATTCCATGTACAAGTTAAAGCTATTGATTCAACGACAATACTTTCATTGCCTAGCAATAACTTTTCAAAATATGAAACTGACACGTTCAAAATGGATATTTTCCTCGCTTGAAAATATAACATAGACATTGTACCGGAATACAAAGACCATGATTATGAAAGGGTTTACTCAACATCTTATCAGAATATAGTGAAAATGTAGTCACCTATATTTGTGGCTATATCATTCGTATGGTAAGATGGAGACTGAAGTTTTCCGAATGTTTATCAGCCATTCAAGATGGATGAAACATTGACAATCGATTTGGTCAGGAGAAAAGACAGAGCTTCAGTATCTAGTGGTCTTCTTTGGCCATCTGAAGGCCATGTTCGTAGATCACTCTCTGCTTTTCAATAAGTCAGTTTTATTACAGTAAGAATATATTTCCATCACTGAAACATATTTTGTTTGAGTATGAGTTCAACACAAACCATGTTTACTTACTCCTAGAGACCAGCTGTTTATGTTTCTCAAAAATCAGCTTCTTCAATTTAAACAAAAAACAAACAGAAGTTTTAGTAGATAGTCGAATCAGGAAGACTTTTAACGAAAAGATATATTGTTGAAAAATCAATAATTGATTTCATTACAGAGTTCACATAGGGCGCAAAATTCTTTTTAGTAGAGATTTCTGTCTGTTGTTGGAATTTTCTGATATCGATACCCCATTACCAGCTTCATGGTACGCCCATTCATTCTACTCCGCCACTGTTGAAGATAAGCGGACAGTGTTGCAGATAATGTTTTGTCTGTCCACCATATTGGATACTCCTTCCAGTCTATAAGATATATAATTATGAGTTCTGTGATAGAGACCGACCGAAGGTTCGGTTTCGGCCAATCCAATCCAATCCAATAATATTTATTTCTGCTTTTTGTATTTACATTTCACGCCCTTAACCTAAATACTAACTTAATTCTACATATATACATATATACATTTTACAGAATGATGAGTGTACGCGCACCAGCATTCCGGAGAGAACCAGATCATCCCCCCAGAGCTCCGTTTCCGGTCTCCGGACGAATGACCCGGTCCCAAGACGGGTTGCTTCCATAGAAATATAATAAACACTATATTTGTATGGTTGCTTCCTACGTCCAGGCGAGGAGATGGACCGTCCCGGCAGATTTTGGAGCTGTTTCTCTTGAGCGTTCAGTAAGTGCATGTTAGTTTTTGAATTCATTTCAGCCTCCTGCTTACGCTTATGCTGAATTTTGAAGTATTTTTAAAATTTTATTGTGAATGAGGTTGTTTTGTGTATGTAGTTTTTGTGGATACTTCCAGGAAAATAATAGTAAAAAACCTGGTTTTTTGTGGATACTTCCAGGAAAATAATAGTAAAAAACCTGGTTGAAATGTGGTTTATGTTTTGAGGTGTAGTCAATGTTTGTGTTGTGATGATCAACCCGTACCCCAGTCAGCGACAGCGACCACCAAGGACCATGGGTGGTGATCGGATCAGGCCCCCCCACGTTACGTCCTTGAGCCACTGCCACCCGCGAGGGGACGAGCTGATGTACGACTTGAGTTAATGAAATTATGGCATCCTGAATGTTTGTCAATATTTCTAATTGTTTTGAAGTATTTAAAATTACTTTTTAATTTCATTCATAAGTCCTGAACCAAAATCTGCGGGGCGGGCCATTCCCGTCGTCCGTTTCAGGTCGATTTACCGCGTTTCTTGGTTCTTCTATGAGTGTTCTTTGATTTTCCATCCAAGTGGAAGCGCTCTCTAACACCCTGGCCTCGGGGGTTGGCTGGCGTTCTTGGGTACATATTCGTTCTTGGATTCCCTGCTTCCGTTCCCCTGTTTACTGGGGGGCGGGCTTGAGATTGTTCCTCTCGATATGCAAGCTTCTTCAAGTAGGCTGTGCATTTCTTGTAATTTGCAGGATGGTCCAGCTTGCAGTTTGCACATTTAGCTGGAATATCCGACTTTTCGTGCATGTGGCCGTGTAGTGCTCATTGGCACACTTCAAGCATTTGGGTGAGGTTGCAGTTAGGTGCCGCGTGTCCCCACCCTGGCACCTCCTGCATTGTGTCAAATTTGTATCAGCTTTCCTGACTTCCCAGTCGATAAGCGTATTGCGCAGGTTTTAATTCTCCTTTTATTATTGAGAGTGTGACTTCTCCGCTTGTAATCACAAGGTATAGTGGCCTCTGTTTTCTTCATTTTTATATACCAAGTGTCTCCAGGGCGTGTTCCTCTTGAGCCACTTGGCAATTTCTTCAATTTTAGGTCCGCTGTCCATGCCTTTAAGCACGATCGCGTGCTGCTTTCTGTCTTTGTGGGTGTAGGTATGGAATCCTAGTTTTCTATTTCTGATGAAGTCTTTCATCTTCTCAAAATCCTCAAGACACTCCGTGTGTATGAGGGTGTTTTCTTGGGTATATTTAACATACCTTTCATCTATAATCGTCTTGCCTCTGAAATGATTGAGGGGCATGGCTCGGTTATGTATTTATTGTTCCGATTGGGTTGGTTTCGGGCTTTTCCTTGTTGCTTTTTTTTCCTAGGCTTTTCGGCCGGCTTATCAATTTTTTGATAATCTCTATCTATTTCAATTGTTTCATGGGTTTTCCCCGTTTTTCTTTTCTTGGCATTCCCAGTATCTTGGGTAATTTTCTTTTCCGTGGATATGTCGGCTAGGTTTTCTTCATCTAATGAGGAAGAGAACATGCCTTCCAATTCAATAGTGGGGATTTCACCGTTTCGGCCAGTTCCGACCAAAACTGCTGGTTTTGCCGGCAACTTCGTTTTCGGACAAAAATTGTGTCGTGTCGGGCACTGTCGGGTATGTTCGAAACGGAGTCACTGCATTGAACCGCTTGCCGAGTTTAACCCCAATTTGCCGGCCGGTGTTTAATCTTCAGGTGCGTGTCTGTACTCGTGCATCAACAATAATGGTGAGTATTATGTGTTTTATAATTGTGTGATAAATTGTATAGTACCAGAACTACTTTCATAGTTTAAGATGTAACGTACCATGATTGTAATTGATTGATTATATATTTTTGTTTTGTTCTGTGTCAATTACATAATTCACCTCTACGTTTAGTGAATTAGTATATTTTTTGTTCTCTAAGAATAATAAAACTAATAATTCATCAAACACATACGCATCTGCAGCTAAGTAGAGTAGGCTCGAAATGAAAATATGCAATGGGAAAATGCCATAAAAAAAAATTTTGGTTTCGGTCGAAACTGAGACAGAAATGAAATTCGGTTTCGTTTTCTGTTATATAAACTAGTTTCGGTCGGAGACTAATAACGGGTGAAATGAACTGGTAAGCCAAGGAGTTTTCCACAATTAGTCTGAATCAATGTTCAATGCAAGCTACTTGGCTGAACGCAGTAGCAGAGCTTCATTAATTCAACAAGGTACATCATAGAAAAAAACAGCCACCAATGGTACAGAATAACACCAACCAAGAAGAACTCAACCTTTCCAAATCAGATGCTGATGTTCTGAGTTCTGATTTCAAGTAGAGCTGTTGGCAGTTTCAATTAGGAGTTGTTCTCAGCCCTCCTCATTAATTCATTTTCATTATATGATTTTCAATATAATATGCGTTTTATTGCTGTTAAAATAATGTCCGGCCCCCAGCTATGGGGGCTTGCGCCCTCACGGTCAGTTGAATTAACCAGTGACATATTTAGGCTAATCAATAGAAGTCTCAGATAATATTATTCAGGAAATTGTTGCATCATACGGAGGACAATCCGTAGTTATATCATGTTATGTTTCCACTCACAACCGTCATTGCTTGCCTTTTATAAACATTTGAAAGCATTTTTCTAATTTTTATCGTTTTGACTTGTAAGTTGGAAACTAATAAAGTAATCTCGATAATTCCCAAGGACTTTCAAAGACATAGTAGTGATTAACATGTACTTTGTGTGATATGATTATTAGTAGATTGGATGCGTCATAGGTTCCGATTCCAATTTTTCAAAAATATTTCGAGAGTAGAACTATAGTAGTAAAATGTTTATTCTCATTTTTGTTAAATCGGTGAAAATACTTGCGAACATGACCGAAATGGTAGTGGTGAAAGGGCTGAGAGTGGGGGCAGAGCAGCAGACGCGGGAAAGCGTATGTATCATGATATAAGCGCGCTGCGCCCATTATGAATGTGGCTGCTCTAGCCCCACTTCTAAGCCGCTTTCATGCACTCGCCGATTTTGTCATGTTTGCAAGCATTTTCACCTATTTTGC
>JAFIRS010005406.1:0-58102 GCA_018342105.1 Gonioctena quinquepunctata | reverse complement strand
TTGACTGGTTTCCTGTCGAACTGCGTAGAAAAAGATACGGCGTAGAAGATGATGCAATATTTTGCAATCTTGGGACAATGGGACTACTCAGGATTCTGATATAACATATATATATATATATATATATATATATAACATAAACCCATGTTCCCAAAAATAACTACTCCCCGCTCCCCCAAAATAAAACGAACCACGGAAACAACATTGATACCTATGCGCAAATAATGACGACCCTAGTCAAAACAAATACTGATTCAAAAATTGCACAAGTAACCTCTTCACCATAGTTGCTCCCTTACCCCTTCGCCATACTTACTTCCTCGTGTTGTGTTTTGGTTTTTTCAAAGCTGGAAGACAAAAGTGATATTTTGAAAATTAAATTGATGAACGTTGAAATGAACCACAAGTGTTGATTATGCGGAGTACTTATTAGTATATTTATCAAATAACAATTAAATGATCGCTAATATTCAGATATCCTTAAATTTCATAAATACAGATTCTGTTCTTGTGCAATGTTTTCATCAATTAGAAATAATAATAAAGCAATTTGCAGTACAGATAACATGCGTTCACGATATTCGCAAAATTTATAGATTAATTTCAAATAAAATATTACCAACTATTTTTTTTTCATTTCTACAATGATCGATGTTTCAGTTGCTGATGATCAGCTTAAGACAAATTATATATATATATATATATATATATATATATATATATATATATATATATATATATATATATATACCGGGTTCCCAGATTTTTTATATAGCTAATATCTCAGTTATGCTGCTTAGAACTTTTTTTTTTTTTGCACTTATATCAAACCCGTGTGACTTCAACCTATAATTTTTTTTTATTGTGAACTGCGGTCAATTCTAACTTCAACGATGTATCACACTTGATATTTTGACAAATGTCAAAGTGTCAGAATAAGCGATTTTGAACAATAATGTACAAAATTCCATAACAGAGAATTTATTGATAACAAAAATTGTAAAAGCTGCTCAAAATGTCTACCATCATTATTCATGCATGCTTCAAATCGCCTTATCTGTTCTCTCGTACAAGATTTCCTAATCATTTCCTCCATTACTATGGTGCAAGCGTGTACAGTCTTCTCTTGTAAGTCGTTTAAGTCTATTGGTCTAGTTTCGTACACGATTGTCTTCAAATACCCCCACAAGAAAAAATCTAACGGTGTCAGATCTGGCGAACGTGCAGGCCACCTGATAGGACCTCTGTTTCCTATCCATCTATCTGGAAAATATTGATCGAGGTATTCGGTTACAATGTGGTGATTATGTGGTGGAGCACCATCTTGTTGCCACCACATAAGTTGTCTTTCTTGTTGAGGAATAACATGTAGCAATCCCTGAAGTTCATTTTGTAGGAATTCCAGATATTTACGCCCAGTCAGAGTGTGTTGATGAAAATAAAGGCCCATCAAACGTCCATTGAACAACGCACACCATACATTCACACCCCACATGGTTTGAAAATTTGTTTCTTGCACCCAATGAGGATTTTCACGTGACCAATAATGCATGTTATGCCGGTTCACTGTCCCATTATTGTGAAATCTTGATTCGTCACTCCACATGATCTGATCCAATAAACTGACATTATTTTCAATCAAAACTTGAATAGTGGCAATAAAATTTTGTCTCCTTTCGAAATCATCAGGTCGAAGCCCCTGGTGCATGTGTATTTTGAAAGGATGATAACTATGCGTTTTTATAATTCTAAGCACAGACGACTTACTTATTTCAACTTCCTCAGCTAGTGGTCGAAGAGAAATATGAGGGTGAGCCTCCATATAGGCCAATACATTAATACACATTTCCTCAGTTCGCACTGGTGCAGCATGTTGAACATGCTTACCTTTTCCTGAAAATTCTCCTGTTCTCATTTTGTTCCCAACATAAGAAAATGTGGTATGATTTGGTAGTCGTCGATCGGGAAAACGCTGTTGGTATAATTCAGCGGCAGCACGGGAATTTTTCCGGCATTCACCAAAAATTAATAACATATCAACATACTCACTTAGAGTGAATGTGAAAGGCATTTTCTTGATTGGAATATCAAACTGACTAAAAGGCGCGTGCAAGAACAACTGTCAAAAAACGAAAATAACAAAAGAAATAATCTACAACATTGACAGTTTTCATTACTCGATTCGAATGAAGTACTCTGTGAGCCAAAAATGTATACCTACCATAAATTATTTATTATCAAATGCTGTTGACATCGAAGTTGCTAAGTTTGCGGGTTTGACGTCTGTCAAAATATCAAGTGTGATTCATAGTTATTAAAGTTAGAATTGATGACACTTCACAAGTCATAAAAACAATGTATAGGGTGCCACTTGAATAATTGAGGTTGGGGGTGGTTTCTCAGGGGTACTTTGACAAAAGTTGACTTTGACATAACTCCTCCAAAATCATATGGGTTTGACATAAGTGTTGTTTTTTGAAGAATATTCCTCAGAAGTATAACTGAGATATTGATTGTATGAAGTGATCTGTGGGGGTATTTGAAGAAAATCGTGTATGAACTATACCAATCGACTTGAACGACTTACAAGAGAAGATTGTACACGACTGCACCACAGTAACGGAGGAAATGATTTTAAGCATGCATGAATAATAATGTTGACATTTTGAGCAGCTTCAATAATTTTTGTTATCAATAAATTCTCTGTTATGGAATTTTGTACATTATTGTTCAAAATCGCTTATTCTGACACTTTGACATCTGTCTGTGATACATCGTTGAAGTTGAAATTGACTGCAGTTCACAATTCAAAAAAAAATTATAGGGTGCTACTTGAAAAGTTGAGGTTGAGGTGGTTTCTCAGGGGTAGTTTGACAAAAAATGACTTTGACACAACAGCTTCAAAGTCATACGGGTTTGATATAAGTGCATTTTTTTTTCTAAGCATCATAACTGAGATATTGGCTGTATGAAGGAATCTGGTATATTTATATATATATATATATATATATATATATATATATATATATATATTTCATAAAATATGATAAGTAATGAAATAATTTCAAAGAATTTCTTTATGGTCATATTTTGGAAGTTTTATCATTTGTGCATTCTGTAAACCATGACTGTTGGTGGTAGTAATTGACAGATGCACAACACTGATTAGTTCTATTTAACCACTTTTTCTTCTACTACAGTAGCACCTCGAGCCCAAAATCCCCCATGAACTGGTATAATTCCAGGTTACTGAATCTTGTTTTATGTACATCATCGCAGTTCATCAAGTTGCGATCGACACGCTCGAAAGTTTGTGTTGCCTGTAGCAACCTATCGGGAAAATGCTCGGAATAAAGACGGCGTCTGCAGCATTACAGGATGCTCGTCCATAAAATACGTACATATCTGCATATTCATTACAAGTTAACTGTTCGACCATTTCAAAAATATCCTCTTCAATATTGACAATACGTTGACAATCATATGACAACGGTCCTCTCAACAAAATTAAATCGCATTTCAATTCCTTATTTCTCTTCAAAACTATTTCATTCCTTTTTCATAGATGTTTTTTTTTAATTTGTGGAAGAAATGAAACATGATTATTCTCTGGATATTTTTCACCCATTCATATTCAACTGTTTTTGTAATTTATTCGTTTGCTTTTTTTGTAGTTTATTCGTTTGATTTTAATTAGTACCAAACCGTTTGCAATTCCAACCAGAATCTACAAGAAAAAATAAACCTCATATAATCTCAGGGAAAATGCGTATCCGGATCAGTTTGTGGAGAAAACAATCACTGACATTGAACACAACAATCGACCAAACAACCAATTAACACAACCAACAGGAGTACTCCCACCACCTACACATTTCTCAACCAACATAATACCTTATCTCCCCGGATTATCTGAGAAGATCAAATGGATTGGACATAGGTATGATGTGAGTACATCATTAAGAACAACAAACAAACTGAGATCTATACTAACACAAACAAAACCAAAAAACACCGAAGAGAGTTCCAAAAACACTGCCTACAACTTACCTTGTCCGTGTGGTGATAGTTATTTAGGTGAAACGTCAAGACCATTGGGAGTGCGCCAGAGTGAATATCGGAGTTGCATCAGAAATCGACAAATAACCGGATCAAAAATTCATTCATCCTAACCAAAAACTGTATCCCAAAATACCAAAAACCAGATACGACTATTATGGTTGTAACTGGAGGAGGTATAGGGAAATTTTGAACAATATCACTTTTATAAATAACAAAATAACAAAAGATGAAATAGAATATGAAACAAAGAAATTCGTCAAGATACTCCAGATTGCTAGGGAGAAAACAACCAAAAAGATAGTCGTAAGGGGTGACAAGCTTGTTATTCCACCAAACATAAGAGAGCTCATTAAACTAAAAAACTCGGGAGAGAAAGAAATGGCAAACCTCTAGGAACCCACGCCACAAGGAGCACTTCCTGAGGCTGGGAGGAGAAATCAGCGAGCTCATAAACGAACATATAAACAACAGGTGGAATCTCAAGCTTGAGAACCTTAACGTTTGGGACCATTCACTGTGGGACACGGCGAAAGGTTTCCAAAGGAAAAGAGAGCCGATTCCCGCCATGGTGGGTGGCCCTGGGCGTTCGGCGACAGAACCTTTGGAGAAGGCTGAACTGTTCGGGGAATATTTCAGTAGCGTTCACGTCATAGATGCTGATAGCATAGACGAGCATATCAGAATAACGAATGCCGCAAACAACATCAAAGAAACCTCCCCGGCAATGTTGATACCCTCAGAACTACAAAATGTACTTACAAGTTACGAAGAAGTTCTGGGGGTGATCAATAAGTTGCCGAGGAACAAGGCACCGGGCCTCGACAAGTTGGACGCCGTCCTGCTTAAGAATCTCCCGCGAAAGTCAGTAGTCCAGTTGATCTACATAAATAACGCGATCATAAAATGGCAGTATTACCCAGACTGTCTGAAGAAAGCAGAAATCGTTCCCCTGCTAAAACCAGGAAAAAGTAAAAACAGCATCGACAGCTATAGGCCAATTTCGCTTCTCAGCGTGGTGGCCAAGGTAGTAGACAAGATCCTTCTGAGTCGTGTTGTGAGCTTTGAGGAAAGGCGAAAAATCATCCCGCCTGAACAATTCGGGTTCAGGAGAGGTCATTCAACTACCTCGCAAGTAGCCCGGGTTGTTCACGGGGTGAAGAAAGCATTCCATAGGGACCACAACACAGTTATGGTTCTGTTGGATACAAAGAAAGCATTTGATACGGTCTGGATTGAAGGGCTTATCATTAAAATGGCAGAGGCAGGCATGCCTTTATACCTAACAAAAATCCTAGATTCGTACCTGACTGGGCGGACTTTAAGGGTTAACGTAAACGGAACTATCTCGCCAGAGTATACAGTTGGAGCAGGGGTCCCACAGGGGTCCTCCTTGTCACCAATCTTGTATTCCCTGTAAACATATGACTTTCCGACATTCGCTCGGACGAGTACGGCAATGTTCGCGGATGACACCGCGATCTATGCCCACTCGTTCCAGAGCGAAGTGGCTGCTAAACAGCTCCAGATTCATCTGGATCGGTTGGTCATGCCATATATGGGGAAGAACAAGATTAAGCTTAACCCAGAGAAAACAGAGGTCATCAACTTCACGAGGAAACTCACCAATGTGAAGATCATCGGGAAGCTGAGGATTGGAGAAAGCAAAGTGACGGAGAGGCCCTCAGTGCGATACCTGGGAGTGCAGCTGGATAAGCGTATGAGCTTGCACAAGCATATAGGGCTGGCATTACAGAGGGGAGCAGCCGCGATAAAGCGAACGTACCCCCTCATTGCACGTAATTCCAGCCTGTCACTTGATAATAAGCTTCGAATATACAAGCAAGTCATTAGACCTGCAATAACATACGCTTGCCCGGTATTTTGTAGCCTTTCCAAAACGCAGATGTCGAGACTGGAAAGGTTGCAAAACAAAGCACTCCGTATTGTTACAAATAGTAACAGATACATCCGGCTGGATGATTTGCGTGAGATAGCAAACGTTGAAAAGCTTGAAGACTTTATTATTAAAATATCAGAGAAATTTTACAGACATCACATCCCTAAGAGTCCGCTCACAGCAGCAATTACCAATGTACGAGCCGACCAAAGAAGGAAGCATGGTGTGATCTATCAAAACCTTGAACTCTACAGGGAGATAGGGTAGGAACCAGTTTGAAATTCTAACGAAATAAAATAATAGTAAATAACCCAATTGGGTAATACCTCTTAAAAACATCACTCCCATTAGCTGGTTTTATTTTTTCCAGATTGAATAAAGCTTAATTACAAATAACTCTACACAATACTTAGTTTCTGAATTTTCATAAAGAAATAGATAAGCGGTAGACGCATAAGCCTAGGCAGGAGGCGTCTAGACATTTTACTTACCAAAACATAACTAGACATATGAAATTGTCAGGCACCTGTTAACACCAACAGGGGCTGTCCCTTCGCCCCATTAGGAGCAAACAAAAAGCCACAATCTTCCCCCCCCCCCTTCCCACTCACCACCCGAAGGAGGAACCGGAAAATTGACTGTAAATAATGTAAATAGTAATTAGTTTTAGTTATGTAAGATACATGTGTATATATTGACAATAAATACTTTTGGATTTGGATTTGGATAAAAAATTGCAGAACATATCCTCACATCCAAAAACGATCATACGATTGAATGGAATAGTACGAAAATCTTGATGAAAGAATCGCATCAAGAGAGGAGAAAATTCTTCTTTGCAATAACAACTGTTTTTCAACAAATTCTGTTGAAATGGACCATACATGGTTACCTCTACTTAGAGAAGAAGTGAGAAATGGCAGAATGCTGATAAACTGATCTGAACAACACCCCATATATCAAATGAGCAATACGTCATTTTCAATTTTTTTTGCTAGATCTCAATTGACATCTGTCATTTGGAAAAACTACGAAGACTCTGCAAGAGAAAAAAAAAATTCAAGCTATTAAAGGAGATTTAGAAGATTTTGAAAACGGGGGCAGATAAAGCCCCCGAAACGTCAATCAGAAACTATATAGAGAAGTATCTTTTGAATTTTGATTATTTTTTCCCAGGCAAATTCAGAATACGGCAAGTTACTGACTAATTGAATAATTTTTCTTCAGGAAATATAATTTGGTGAACGCAGTAACATCGGGGTGCACTAATTAGTTTGCCCTTCTACAATTGTATAGATTTTCCTGATTATAAATTCATTTTCAGACGGTGAAAGGTTACCCAAAAAAACCATGTCAAAAAACTATATTTTATCATTATCCCAGTTATAAATGTTGCTGAATTAATGTTATCATTATTATTTCGGCTTTGAAAATGTTTCATTGCAGATAATGGATGACGCTCGGGTTGGATGTCGTCGAATAAAAGTGCATCTTTGTTAGAAAATCATTACTTCCATCGACTTTACACAAGAGTACTACTTTCATTCAAAAAATTGCCAAGAAACCTTGGTTTGTTGAAAAATATGTCATTTCAAAGTGTTGGATCGGGGGCAGTCATGTCCTGACTTTGCATGCATGAAACTAAGATGTATAAAAACCCTGGTGCTTGCACTTATACCTGTAGAAGTTTGGGATCGACTTGGCGACACTTGGCCTACTTGATAATAGAGATTACTAGCGTGTCAGATGGCGCCAATTTCGATTTAGTTTCAATTCAGTAACAGGGTATATTTATTTACTCAGATTTCTTTTTGAGGCTAACTGTGCGCGAGTTCTAATTCTAGCTTTGCTATTGGTTTGAAAGAGACATCTGTCAAATTTCACCAATAGCAAAGCTAAAATTAGAAGCCCCCGAACATTGCACAAAGAAAGCACTGTCGTGTTGTTTTTCGTATTTTGTACGATTTGAATTTGAGGTTAAGTGCATTTTGACAGACGGAGAATTGGAAATGAAATTGTCATTAAATTGCAGAAAATATAAAATTCAATGCATACAATATAATGAACTATGGAAATATCATTATCAGTCAATTCGTCAAGATTTGTACTTCTTTTGGTACTAAATACAGGCGAAAATTCGAATCTGCGGCTTTATACTGTACACAAAAATGCAAATGTGGCCCATTCTACTAAAAGTATCCTTACACACTACACTACCTGGAAATAAATAATTCCTCACGCACTAATGAATTGATAAACGAGTGTTTTTTTTACAGAACAAACTCAGGAATGAGCTAAACAAGATTTCATATCAAAGAGATGGAAAACGCATAGATACCGACAAAACACTGAAAATAATTTCATATAAGATGCTGCAGATGTCAGAAATTAAGTTCTGACATTAAGCGAGAATATAGACAAACATTTTTGGACGGCGCCATCTACCACAGAGAGAGAAGCTCTGTTGAAGTAACAGGCGGTGTCCCCTCAAAAATCTAAACAATATCGAATCAGTTCATTCACCAGGGTTTATAGACATCTTACATGAAACCTCAACGAAGGAATTCATTTGTTTCATCAATCACCATAATTTGGTTAATTTGCAATATTCACTTGAAATGTTATAAACAAAAACATTTTTCATTTTGTAACTTCGAGGACTCGTAACTTAGTAACGAAGAAGTTCAAGAAAAAAGGTTATATTAAGTACTGGTGATATTTTGATCCCATCTATACATTCCCGGATTTGAACATTTTTCATTTCAGATAAAAGTGAACGCCTGGGTTGGGTGTCGTCGGATGAAAGTGCATTTTTATAAAAAATCGTTGCTCCGATCTACTTTACCCAGACATTTATTCAGAAAATTGTCCAGGAAACCCTGTTTTGTTTAAAAATATTGAAAAATTGTAGTCATTTCAAAGTTATATGGAGATTGTATAGAAATTTCAAAGGATCGGTTATAGCGAGACGGCTCCTCAGAAGGTATTTCTTATCTGGCTCTAGGTTATGTTTTTGCCTTGTATCCTCAAATCTGGGACCACCGACATAACCTAATCTAGACCGCTAGAGGTCATATCCCCAACGCTCGAAAAATTCATCAAAATAGAATTTACGTGAACGTGTCTGCGCAAAGCGCAGAAAGCACAAATAATGTCATTTCAGACATTGACATCTAACGAGGAGCCATTAGAAGCTTTCTTTTTGGAGCTTCGTGCACCGGAGCTGTACCGTGTTTGTTGCACCTGAGCTACTCCCAAATAAAACGCATTTTAAGGAGTAATTGTGTATTACGCTAAACATATTGCACATGCGCACGAGGTTTCATTTTGTTTTGGATTTTGCATTTATTTCGAAGAATTTTATAAATCTTAATAATTAATAAATATTCATTTGGATATTTGTTGATTGGTGATAAAAAATCTATAAAATTCCAGACAATATACTAGGGTCTGAATTTTGGTCACACCTGATAGAGCCCGATCATAATCCTCTTTGCTATCGAAAATATACATATTTTTCTCGTAATCATCTATTTGTAACTCTTTATTTTCAGTTACACTATGCATTTTATTTTGTACGTGATTCTACCAGAGATCATAACATTAGTTGTTGCAATTTGTGTATGCTAGTCAAACATAAACATTATACATAACCAAAAAGGGCTTGTTGCACCAAGTTCTTGGTAGGTGCAAGAGGGGGCAGGGAAAAGTTTTTGGTGTTGCTCCGGGCTTCAAGCACGACCTAAAAAGAACGGGTCTGTGTTTCGTGCCCCGGTGCAGCTCCGGTGCTACATAGGTACATGGCCAAAATGCGCATACTCTAAAAGCTCTTTGATATCTTGTAATTGGATGAATTCTCATCATACGGGATCAGCAGTCTAGATTAAGGTTATGTCGGTGTCTGGGACACTCAACTGAATGGTAGGTATTTGTTATTCATTGGTACTCGACAGTCATCTCACGTGTCCACTGGTTCATCCCTTCTGAAGATTTGCTACTTATAATTCAAATATATCGTTGTTCAATTTTCTGAGGAATGTTTTCACGTTTTTATTAATTTGGTTTGAAACTTTTTTGTTGCACTTATTCTGCCGATCTCCCCACATCGCAATTTGATATATTCTCCATACTGCTACGGATGTGTTGATTTCATTTGCAGCTTATCGGTCCTTCATATCTGCATTTTCGAGAATAACGATGTGTGAAAACCCGCATAAAAAGGCAATTCTTATTGGAGCCAACGGTAAACATAATTTATTTCATAAACATATCATTTGGGTTAGTTGAACAATATATGTTTTCGCATTTCATTATCATATTGGCATCATCAATCGACATTTATATGTAAATGTGCTCGAAGTTACCATGGTTTTATTCAAGTCTGGTATAATGATTTATAGAATATTCAGACTCAATAGAGTTTCCATATATATTTGGTGAAAGTGATTTCTCAAATTAACTGTCCTCCGTTTTCATTTCATTTCTTTTGATTGCTGTGTTCCTCTACCTAGATTATCAGAATATTCTCTGAATATACAGGCTGTTCCAAACTCGATGGCCTATTAGACGTTTCTGGAGAACGGGACACAGGATTATTTTGAAACTTTGGTTCATTGGGTAATTAGTTCTCTTCTATTGATCTAAAATATTTTCAGTGCTGCGGCGTTGCCGTTTATATTGAAAAGAAGCAACAACTTTGATATTTTGAATGAGATACCCTGTATATTATTGCATTTTTTGCTTTGCCATTGCTTCACGATCATTTTTGTATGTTTCGTCCCCATACCTATCTCAAACGGTTTTCGAGAAATTCATTGATTTCCTTATTTTTTGTGCAAAACATAGCTTCAATTAAATGATCATTACTGCGGTATTTGGACTCGTACAAAGCTGAAATTTTGGGTGTAGTTTATCAATGTTCTCTGCATTAGTTATGTCTAAGAGAATTCGTTCGCCATTATACAGGATCGTTCAAAATTTGTGCTTTTTCCGATAGATACAAAAATGGTGGAAAGTACTTTTTTTTAACGGAACACTCTGTATATCATCGAATCTCCTGAAAGACAATTGAAGTTCCTTCCAAATGATGTATGATGTTCCCATACCTAAATTGTCTGGTTTCCGGAATAAAGGCAAGTTTCTATAAAAATTTAAAATATCTACATTTGAATATGTATTTTTATCCATTTTGACAGAAACACCATGAAAATCACTGCTTGTCAAACTGAAAGATTGTCTTGCTCTTTTCTAGTCATAGTGGTCATTTCCCAGTAGAACAAATCGAAATAGGTAATATTATCCAATTGAAATGACCTGATTAACAAATCAAATCAATCTGGAATGATTCAAAATGTTCATACTTTTGGAAATATGGCTGAAACTTGAGTTTGTTTTTCTAATTCTCAGATGATGCAATCCAGTTTCAGCAAACATTAATTAAATATATCTCGGAAAATTTGGAAAACTACTCGAAAAAAAGTCCATTAGTAATTATTTTTCAGATCATCTTGTATCATTCCAGTTTCAGATTCTACTATCTAATTCGACTTTTTTTTTGAAGTATGACTGAATTTCCAAATTATCCAAAGATTTTTTTTTAATTAATCATTGTTAAAACTGAATTGCATCTGAGAGTTAGAGAAAAATGCAAGTTCCAGCTGTATCTTCAAAAATGCGATGAAACCTCAGGTATCAAGGTTTTTTCTGATAAAAAAACTGCGGGTTAGTTAGATAGATATATAATTTATTCATCATCAAAGCTTTATAAATGTGTAAATATAAAACTTATCAGACTAGTCAGTTCAACACACATACATACATAAAAAAATTACAGTAATAACTGCTAATAAAGAACAAACATTTGTTGGTGTTCCCAAACAAGACTTACACTTGTAAAAAAATGAGACTTATGATTGAGAAGTTAGGAATTCATCTATAGAATAGAAAGCATTGGTACATAGGTGATCAAATAATTTTGACTCGTAGATTTTGAAGCTTTCAATTTTACCGAATAGAGTCAACGTGTGATTAAAACAGTTGATACCTTGATAATTATATGAATTTTGGGCAATTTTTAAACGGGAGAATGGCAGACGAATGTGATTAGCATTACGGGTCACGTGGTCATGTATCATATTTCCCTATTACAATTGAGGTTCTTTTTTTTATATCCATAGTAATAAGATATATGTACAAGCAAGGAAGAGTTATAATACCTAATCTAATAAATATATCCTTACAGCTTTCTCTGTGTTGTGCTCCCACCAGGCACCTTATAATTATTTTTTGCATAACAAATACTTTCTGTTTGTGTGTAGAATTTCCCCAAACAATTAAACAGTAACTTAGTGATGAATTCACGAACCCATAATATGCAAGTTTGAGAATTTCTAGAGAGACAGTCCCTTGTAGCTGTCTAATGATCAAACATATACTGCTTAGTTTTGATACTAAGTTATCAGTATGTTTTTCCCAGATAAGTTTCTGATCCATATCAATACCAAGGAACTAAATGTGATTAACTTGCTATATGGACTTGTGATTCATCCTTACCAGTAGACTGTGATCAATACTAACATTGTTTTGTTGGAACAACATGAAAAAGGTTTTACTGATGTTAACTGATAATCCGTTATTTCTACACCATTGATAGAATTCATTTACACATTCATTTGAAGTTTCTACTGAGGATACTAAAGTCCTTCCAGCTACCAGGTGATTTGTATCATCCGCATAAATGACCATTTTGTCTGGGGAAGTACATGAATATACACCATCGCTTATAAAAGCCACAAAGAGTAAAGGACTCAGAATAGATCCTTGGGGTACACCACTTGTTACCTTCGCTGGATTAGACTTGGCTGATTGTATGACCACTATTTGTGACCTATCCTGTAAGTAAGAGGAAATCTAGTTGTTAGCTACCCCTCGAATGCCCTGCTGCACTTTGCGACTTTATAAACTGTAGAGATAGGTATACGACATGTTCAGTAAAAGTTATTTGTATTTGTCAGTAGAATCCAAAAACATAATGAAATATTGGGTGTTTAATTTGAAACTCGAAAGTTGATATTAGTTACAAGTACATGTGGCAACACTGCAACCGTCAAAATATTTTTATGAGCTAGATCGCAGTCTCTCATCGTAGGATACCAAATTTCGAGTATTTATATCCCAGATCTCCAGAAACATCCCAATAGGCCACCGAGTTTGGAATACTCTGTATATTAATCATTCTTCGTACAATCAGTTCGTCATCTTATCATCCATACACTTCAATACACAACAGAACCTTCTGCATGTTCTCGCTATAATTTGATCACATTGACAATGATTCCACATCTGATTTTATGAACATCCTGTTCATATTTTCAACAAATCGAAGATAAAAAATTTCTTGAAAACTTCGTTTGAATAGTTATTTCCTTCCATTTTGATTTTTTTTTATGATGAAATTTTTGGTATTGGAGGCGCAATCATTTTATTATTGATGCATTATTGTCGAATTTTCATAATGACGTATTCCATGACATGTATTACAAAATATGGCAAAATAATTCAATTTTTATAGAAACTTGCCTTCATTTCGGAAACCAGACTACCAGACTATTCAGGTATAGGAACATGATCATTTGAAAGGATCTTCGTTTGTCTTTCAGGATATCTTATAAAATACAGGGTGTTCTTTTGAAAAAAATGTACTTTTCACCATTTTTGTATCTATCAGAAAAATCACAAATTTTGAATGACCCTGTATAATGGAGAACGAATTCCCTTAGACATAACTAATGCACAGAACATTAATAAACTACACTCAAAAGATCAGCTCGGTACGAGTTCAAATTCCTCAGTAATAAACATTCAATTTTGCACAAAAAATAAGGAATTCAATCAATTTCTCGAAAATCGCTTTGGTATGGGGTAGGTATGGGGCAAATCATACGAAAATGATCGTAAAGCAATAGCAAAGCGTATGTCTCATTTAAAATATCAAAATTGTTGCTACTTTTCAATATATGCGGCAACGCCGCAGCGCTGAAAATATTTCAGATCGATAGAGCAGAACTATTCCCGTTGTCCAGAAACGTCTAATAGGCCATCGAATTTGGGACACCATGTATTCTCGTTACTAAAGTCACATAGATTTCGCGACTGGAAAAATAATTGGAACGAAATATCATACACACTTTCTCACTCTTCTTGCCTTCATTCTGAGTTCATCGTCGTTGAAGGCGGGACGAGGATGGGATTTCTAGCCAAAGGTACAACGTTGTTTTGGAAAAAGTTGGAGAACGTAGTTTCACCTATTTTGAAACGATTTTGTTTAGCTTTCCTTTTGTGTCTTGTGTGGGTCAAATTTAATAATTGAAATTTTACCCACTTCCTGTTGACCGATTGATCTGAAATTTGCTACACACCTTCAGTTCTGATGACAATACAATTATTTGTATTCGGTATGATTGTAAATCCAAGATGGCCGCCGCCACAAAATGGCGGATTACATATTTTTTTACAACCCCCTCAATATGGATATCAAATGAAAGGTTTCCACTTGTTAAATACAGTACGCCATGAAAAAATCACAAATCCAAGATGGCGTCCGAAACAAAATGGCGCATCATAGAGTGTAGACAGTCAATACATTGAAACTGAAATCTAGGTATCTAATCAAAACAAAGGACTTTGTCTTAGAATCGTGATTAAAGCATGAATCCCCCACTCAATTCAAGATTTCGTGTGGCATTAGGGTTGGCTAAAAATGATTCGTCGTTAGCACCACCCAAGCTAAAGTAAAAGGTTAAAGCCTCAAGACTTGGGCACATCTTGTTGTATAAAAGCCTTGGGATTTAAATGTAATGGGAAAACATACGACTGTTCAGATTGGCTGGAATCGGTAATCGATTATTCCAAAGTTAAACGTTTTGTTCGATTGTGAGTTGATTTCGAATTCCAAAAAATATTTAGATTTAACATCTTTCTTGGTATAATTGGGTAACTCTTTTCCACAAATCCCATAATATTCATTCGATGTTTATATATGATTTTGAAAAAAAAAACGAATAATCAAGATTGATTTTGATTTTCCACTTTCTTTATCGTGAATTGATTTTCTCGATAACCAATCAACTTTATTTTCAACTGACTTCACATGTTTTATTCTATAATTATAATTTGATAAAATTACTACCCAACTCATTTTCTAAAACGTTCTCAAACTTTGGTCTCGATCTAATAACCAAAATTAACGATGGCCCAACTCAATCCTATACTAGTTTTCTAGATAAGAGTTGAAAGTTGCCCAGTTTTTCGGATTTTTTTTTGTTAAACTTACTTTACTACATGTTTTGTAATACATGAGTAAATACGTACAATTAAAAATACTTATATTTACAAGGTGATTTACAAATGTATAATGGTAGTTTTTTGCAACATCTTACTTTTTCTACTGTGACGTGGGCGAAGCATAATTTCGAAAGGTACACCTCAATATAGTATTTTACTGAAATTATTGCACAGTAGACATTTTTATAAAGGTGTTTCATAGACAGAACCACAAATAATTTTTTAAGGATTAATTCAAAACCCTGTATTTATGGATTGATTTTTGGAAACACTAACTTATGTTGTTCTAAGCTTCAGAATATACAAGGTTGTCTATTTGTCGAAAGGTATTCTATTTTGAGGAAAGTACAAAAACCATAAACACCCGGTATTCTGAAATTTCCCCCCTCAAATGTTACCATTTTCGATGTATATAATAATTTCAATAACGTCTTGAGGATCATGAATTTTACATCCGATCACATGACCAGTTTTCGAAATACAGGGCGTTGAAGTGGAAAATTGCTGATTTTATCAGTTTTTTTTTCAAATTGAAAAGCTGATTGACTTCATGGTACATAAATGGGTACAGCTGAAAATATTAACTGTTGCAGGGTGATTCACAAATGAATCACAATAGGTTTATGCAAACACTCAATAATTCTACAGTTGCGCCATAGAGAAATGATTTCATAAAGCCAATACGTACCCGTCACAATTTTTCGGCTATATTACTTTTCATACAGAGTGAGCCATAAAGCCAACCACCTTAAATTATTAAATAATACGAGAACTTGCATTTCTTTAGTGACTTTTGAGTAACTTAATAACATTATATTAGGTATGCATAACCATAAGATTTTGAAATAATAAGGGCGATCCAATTGTTTTATGATTACCTACAAAATATATCGGTAAACACATTATTGTCCGATATAATTGACAAGATTTCATATACGGGGCAACAAACATGATAATTATCCAATTTTCTGATGTAGGTATAATTCAAATCCTGGGAACCTATTTTGTACAGGAGGGTACTTCACAATTCACGAGTAGAGAGAGTTATATGGTACATTAAAAATTAAATTACGTTTAATAGTTATTACCTCGCTTATTACTGAATATGTGTACTATTTTCAGCAGTTAAATATGTTAATTTAGGAAGATCGATATAGGCAAGAATCAAACCATAGGTTCAAACGTATATTGCAACAACTATCAGAAAAATTATCTAAACCGTTAAACTCATTTCCACCCCAGCACAAAGGTAGAGGTTTTGTTGCGTTTTTTTATAGTGGTTTTCAAAGTTATTGTTGTTGTGTACATTCCACAATGTTTGGTTGACAGCATATAAACCTAGGGTAAATTCCAAATCTCAAGCAATTACGTTTCTGATTGAACTAGTCCATTTACAGCGTCTTTTATGTAAGATGCCGCAAAATAAATATGGTAGCGATCCATCTACTTTTGTGAATAGTCCATTTTTCAAATGATTCCGCTGACAATTTCACTCAAAACAGATTTTAACTCCACGCAAGATTTTGGGCCCCACTAGGTTATTGCAGTCTGTCCAGCATTTGTTGTGATTCGCATGGATTTTAAAAATTGTCATTTAAAAAGATGATAAAATTAGATTAATTCCTCAAAATCGTTGTTTAACTCATTATTTTCACAGCATTAAGTTGGATTTATTTTTAGTTCATATCAAAGTGGGCTTATGTCATAAGACATCTCACAAATTGTCACATTGTGTGATAGTTGTCTTGTATATTATCGACAATACATATTATTCTTGTGGTTTTCAAAGCTATTTTCATTGAGTTTTTTAATATTTTCTTGAGATTTTCTGTTTGTTGTTACAAAATGGCGTTCGCAAATAGGATAAGTTGTTACGTATGTGAAAGACAGTTTCAACCTAGACAATTAATTCGCTTATACTAAGAAACAAATATTGATGTTATGCTTTTTTTAGAAGACACGCTGCTGGATTTCCTCCGATAGATAAAGGTGAAATTACAAAAGCGCCATTTTATTCAAACCGACGGGATAAATCAGGAACCTAATTGGTTAACATTAAGAGTTTACTCTAGATTTGTGGATACTGCCAAACACACGCTTCAGGATGTAAATTGGGAGCTAAATCATTAGGTACAGGTGCTTATGTGGCTAGTGTTGTATGGTTTTTAGGATATGCTAGACATCAGCAGAATATAAAATTGCTTTCAACCAAACTTTTGAATTAAATTGACGATTCTGGGGAAAAAAAATGTGCCAGAAGAGGTGATTTACAATAACAGTTAGTAAAAATTTATAATTGACTACTTCTGTTTCAAAATATATCTTCATGTAGAATCATCGTCATCCATTTCATTTGCACATATTCAAATTTCAACCTCTACTGTGCTGTATCAGATCTGCACTGCCTTTTATGTCACTTGTTCGGTAAATTTGGATAATTCAAGTGAACGTCCTCGAATAAATGTGTTGGATTGTTGGTGTTCTATATTTATTGTAGGAACTCCATGCCTAACCGTTTTGTTGTGGTTTATAATGAGCCTATTTTTGAAACACCAATCTGAATTCTACCAGTACAGTATCGATTTTATGTGCTAATATTGTTTTCGAAGCAACTGAAACAATTATGCAAGTATCATCAGCATACATCAGGACTTTCACTGAGCTTATGTGGGGTGGGAGGTAGTTTATAAAAATCAAGAAAATCAAGGGCTCAAAGATGCTCCCTTGAGGACTACCGATATCACTCTCAATTTTGACCATGAATTTTCTGCGCTCTAGAAATGAAATAAACCATTCATTTATGGGGACAAGAATTCCTAGTTGGTATAGTTTTTTTGACACGAAGGCAACTCTCGACGGTGTCGAAAGCACGTGTGAGATCAGACATAATAGATACTACTATATCCCCGATGTCCATTTTATCAGTGATATATTGAACACACTCTATGGTCCCTGTTTTGTTGAAAGACCGGTTCTATAACCGTGTTGGCTATCACTGAAAAGATTGAAGGTTTCGAGAAATTGAGTAATTCTTTTTGGAATTACTTTTTCTATGATTTTCGAGAAAATGCTCAGAAGATCGATGGGTCTATAGTTTTCGACATTTCTTGGATCGTTCTTCAAGATATATTGTACCTAACAACATAAATGTCTTCATACTTTTTCTGGATGCCGAAATATATCTGATGCGATTTTGATGTTTTGGTATTTGTCAAGTGTTGAATATTTCATAGAAAAGTGTGATGTTAATTTGAATCGAAATAATTTTTTTGTAAATTGGACAGAGTTTTATTACATTATAAAATATGTAAATTATACAATAAACGTTTCGTCAAATCTCAATGCTTTTTTATTTGAATATAAAGGGGTTGATTTATTTGAAAATTTGAACTGGTTGTTCTTCCAGTCACTTTATTATTCAAAATCACCTAAGGTAAGATTTTCCTTTCAAATAATATATAGTTATGTTTTCTGATAAAATACAAAAAGGCAAATTATTGGTTTTTCCATTTTGGAAATACAATTCTTTTCAATTGATCTTTACTTTTTCAATAATATTGACATTTGGTGATACTAAAAGTCTCCCACCAAATATTTTATGTAAATATGAAATATCGAACTCGACAATGAACACTCCCAAATCGATTCACAAAACTAGGCAACGCATCATTGAATTGAATGCATGAAAGGTTGCATATTTTTGAAACCCTCAGACCATGAGATGACTTTTCTATGTGAAAATGGCTACCTTTCACTACCTTCAATATTTGACCGCCCGGTCGTCTCTCTTGTGCCGTATAGTCTTTATGTAGGTAAGTGGGTACCTCCAAAATATGCATTTTGAACACAAGCGTCGAAAAACGTTGACCTTGTTATCTATTTTTGATGTGCGGGAATAAAAAGAAGTCTTCGGGTGCCAAATCAGGGAGGTACGGCGGATGACCAAATTATTATTTTCAGTCAAAAAGTCCCTTGTTTGAGCCGTGTTCTGGTGGATTCTTCTGTTGGAGAGTGGTTCATTTTGGCGATTTTGGCAAACAAATGGTGGGGTACCATTCACAAGTGAGTGTCCGACATTGCACCAATGGTACAGTTGCCACATGTTCGGTTCTTCCGAAGAAACAGGCGACCATTTGCTTCGAACTGCTTCGCACGCGAACAACGTTTATTGGATTCGACTCATCCTCAGTCGATTGCTCTTTACTTTCGAGGGATCGAACGGGAAAAAATTATATTGACGATCATTCATATGACGATTTGCAATATCAGTTTAAGCACAGCATCAATGTTTTCTGGAACAACAACCGATTTTGGATGACCTTAACAGAATTCGTCAGTGAGCGAAAGACGATCACGATTTTATTCGGTATACCAACGATATAGAGTGGTTTCTGATGGTGCTTAATCGCCAAAAGTCGAATTGAGTTCATCGATGCACTGTTGTTGGGAGTTCACGAGTTATTTCAATTTTTCGGGCGAGATGAATTTTTCAAGTCACTGTGACAACACAAATTAGGCCTGTACGTCAAAACGTTCAGAGTATGCCGACGAAAAGGTCAAAGTTTACGACAGAGACAGTTATCAGATGGCAGCACCGAAAAATATAAAGGGAAACCCTTTTACCACTCTGGAGTTTCAACTTTCGATTTAACTCGGGTACAAAACATATGAAAGTAAATTTATCCATGATTTTTCAAAGTATTACGGACGGTATCCATGTCACCTTAGTTATGTTTATGTAATCCTTAACGATAACCTTATCACAATACAGAATACTTTTTTTCGAAAAGGGAAACAAATGATTTTATGAACATACTGTTCAAATTATCAAACAAATCACCTTTTTTCTGTTCCTCCAAATTGTGTAACTTGTAGAATTCCGATCTCGGAATTCCGACTTGTGAGTCGGAATTCCGATTGTATCTCGAAATTACAACTTGTAAGTCGGAATTCCTATTTGTTTCTCGGAATTCCGACTTGTAAGTCGTATTTTCGACTTGTATCTCGGAATTCTGACTTGTATCTCGGAATTCTGACTTGTGAGTCGGAATTCCGACTTGTATCTCGGAATTCCGCATAGAGGTCAGAACAATGAAAACAGATTGAACAAATGAAATTATTATAACATTACACATATCCAGCGAGAAATTGAAAAAAGAAATATCAAAATCTTGGACATAATTATCTTTTCCATCCAATAGCTGTCGAAACTTTTGGTGTCTTGGCCCTGAATCTCTTCTTTCATTCATGAAATTGGAAGGAGAGTGGGCCGCGCTACAAAAGATAAACGTTCAACGTCATTTTTTATACAAAGAATTAGTATAGCAATTCAAAGGGGCATTGCTCCTTCTGTAATGGGTGCAATTCCTCCATCGCATCCCCTGGATGAATTATTTTATCGTCCCAATTTTTCTACGAGATACATATCAGTTATCAAAGATAATCACTCAGTACTTTCCAAGAAATCAATATCAGTTTCTCTATGACCTTCTTTGAATTACAGAAACAATTAACCTATGGATTCTTCGTTGAACATGAGTGAGCATGCCATACCAACAAGAGACTGTTTCTGTTTTATGGATAGCATGATCCAGTGTCTTTCGAACACCAAGGAATTGGAATTTTTCAAGAATGGTTTTTGTATGGAGGATTTAAATACTACTACATTAAGAATGAAAGGAAATTTAGTGAAATCTTTTATATCTTTGATGGAAAATATCTGGTGTCCTGAATCTTCTTGACAAATGGTAGATACTTCACATTCCGTCCGTCTATTCAGAAATGTTGCTCCTTCCTTTGATCATAACTTCCCAGCAGATCCCGAATTGTTCAGGAGCTGGGATTTTATGTTTTCCTAAAATAGTCATCGTTCTACGTTCCACTATTTTTCGATGATTTTAGACAACGTTAACAGTATTGAAATTGGTCTGAAATTATTTGACTATTTGGTGGCACCTCTCTTATGCAAGGGGTATTAGTAGTGTAGACTTCAAAGTAGAAGGAAAGATACTTGTAGCGAATTAATCACATATAGCCCATACTTAGACGTTCAGAGCTTCATCTGATAAATTTGAGATCAACTTGGCGGACAAATTGGAGGAATTTTCATTTTTTATTTCATTGATCACTCTCTTCAGCTCAGCTCAGTCAGTCTCGTACAGGAGTAACGAATTCTTCGGAGTGAACATCTTTTGCAAGTTATCAAGTGGAAGAAATATCCCGAGTTAATTGATTGGTTATAAAAGAGTGATATTCGTTAAGCAAATTGAGGTCTACATTCATATTCATTTCAGGTTTTTCGACAATTTGATAATCTGTTTGTATAGATTAAATACGTTGTCTATATAAAATTTCCTGATTGTGTTTAGGCATCGTATTTCATTTGAAGAGTCTTCCATTCCCCTTCTGACCCAGAAATCATCAGCAACCGATAACGAGTGCGCAGCAGGAGTTTTTTTAAATTTTAACGAGTACTATCACATATGAATTATTATTATTGCACAAGTTATATTTGGTTAGAAAATATAATCAACGTTATTAGATAAAATAAGAAAAAGTTGACGGGTATCATGCGGTGATAATGGCTATATCATCGATTTGAGAGTCTCTCACTACTTTTATAATCTCAGCCATCACTTTAGACGGAATTGTACCATGTGACACATGAATTATATTATCAGTCGCATATATCAAGGGAAAATTATTTTGCCGGAAACATTTTTGATAGAAAGATTGTTGCTTGAGTAATATCCCGAGGAAATTGCATTATGAAAATCTCGAGCCGAAGGCGAGAGATTTCGTCATTCAATTTGTCGAGGGAAGTTAGTTATAAGCAACAATCTTCAGATCAATTTTTTTCTGAAAAATAATAGACCGAGATATATTTGATTAGACTATTTCCCAAATAAGCTAAACTGACACCGAAAATTATGTTTTTTATTACTTTCAATAACATATTAGGATTAGAATGGAAATTTGTACAAAGGAAAGTACAGTTCTGGTAAATAACAGAATGACTAGGATTAGTTGCCGGTGGTTGAGAAACGGGACTGGTAGGCATCTCTTCCGCAGGTTTGGACAGGGAGCTTCCTGAGACAAAATCATCAGATGCTCCAGATCCAGATGGACTTTTTCTAATATTATTCATGAGGCTCTTGTGATGCTTACTATTTAGCTGTAGATAGGGCGAAATGAAATTCACGCTTGAGTGTCCGGAAATATTCATTATTGAGTGCTCTCCAGTGCCACATTTCGCTAGGTTAGATATCGCCGCAGATCGATGACAATGATTGGTGATTTTTCTAGTTTTTATATCGATACCAATTTTTTGCGCGGATACGGCTGTCCATTTTGATTTTTTTTGCCAATGGGTACATTCTGATACCACACAAGTGATTTTGGACTATTCCATACCATGTTGACTCTCAGAAATAGTCGATCTGTCGTTACGTGCGCTGGGCGCTTATCAAACAGTTTTTTCAACAAACGCACTGGACAGACATCTGGAGCATTTGTATTTTTAACGAGCCACTTGTTATCAGTGAGTCTTCTTTCTTCCCTTGACTGGTTTTGGAAAATATTGGGAAAATATTGTGTTGGTGAACCGCCGTATGTATATTCGTTTTGAAAGTATTTCTTTCTGCACTGGACACCCTCGCCACCTCTCCAGGCTAGTTCATATGCCATTAAATGGTACTTTTTTTTGTAATCCTTCAGGATCATCTTCATCCCTTGCAACTGCCGTCCCAAACACTTCATTTTTCGTTAATGCATTAGAACTCTCTTTTCTCTTGTCGGGCATTCTTTGTAATTGCTTGAGCTTCGCGATTTTAGCACTTCGCACATTCTATAAAATAATGTCTGAATAAATAAGAGTTTAAAAAAACTAAAAAACACGCTTTTATAGAAAACCAGACTTAAAAAATAAAAAATGAGAAAAAAAAAATTATTTTATTTAAAAAAAAGCGGGGGGTGCATGGTATCACCTCGGTGTGTAATGTTCTATATAATTATTGATACCATGCACCCCACGCTTTTTATTTAAATAAAATACATTTCTTTCTCATTTTCTATTTTTTTAATCTGGTTTTCTATAAAAGCGTGTTCTTTAGTTTTTTTAAATTATTATTTATTTCCTACTTGTTAGTGTGGTTTATTTATGAAAGCGTGTTTTTTTAGTTTTTTTTAAACTATTATTTCTATTATTTTTTTGCAAATTGAAAAATGGAATTATCTTAACAAATTAGGTGATCATAATCTCCGACCCCAAAAACCCCCACATACCAATTTTGAATAGAATCAGACCATAATCACAAGACTCGCCGCCATTTTGAAGCCGCCGTTTCGAATTTTCAATTTTACAGAAGAATCATAATATTCGACCCCAAAACCCCCACATACCAATTTTGAATAGAATCAGACCATAATCACAAGATTCGGCCGCCATTTTGAAGCCGCCATTTCGAATTTCCCAATTTTTACAGAAGAATCTTAATATTTGACCCCAGAAACCCCCATATACCAATTTTGAATCAAATCAGACCATAATCACAAAACTCGTCCACCATTTTGGAGCCGCCATCTCGAATTTTTCAATTTTGACAAAAGAATCATAATTTCCGACCACAAAAACCCCCAGATATCAAATTTTGAAGGAATCGGACCATAATCACAGAACTCGTACGCCATATTGGAGCCGCCATTTTGTTTTTTTTTACACATAAATTTATTAATGCATGGTCACCGGAATTATGTACACCTGCCAAATTTCAAATCATTCGGACGTCTGGAAGTGGGTCAAAATCGCTCCCAAAGGAGTCGGTTACAAACAAACAAACATACAAGTGAAGCTAATATATAAAGCGTGTAAAAAGGATTGAACGTGATATTGAAATTTTCAGAATAATATTCCTGCAATATCTTTGCTGTTGTATTTCATATACTTTTTACACGCTTTATATTAGCTTCACTTGTATGTTTGTTTGTTTTTTTGTAAACGACTCCTTTGGGCGCGATTTTGACCCACTTCCAGACGTCCGAATGATTTGAAATTTAACAGGTGTACATAATTCCGGTGACAATGCATTATTGAATTTTTTTGTGAAAAAACAATATGGCGTACGAGTTTTGTGATTATGGTCCGATTCGCTTCAAAAATGGTATCTTAGGGTTTTCGTGGTCGGAGATTATGATTCTTTTGTCAAAATTGAAAAATTCGAAATGGCGGCTCCAAAATGGTGGACGAGTTTTGTGATTATGCTCTGATTCTATTCAAAATTGGTATGTGGGGGTTTTTGGGGTCGAATATAATGATTTGTTTGTGAAAATTGAGAAATTCAAGACGGCGGCTTCAAAATGGTGGCCGAGTTTTGTGATTATGGTCCGATTCGCTTCAAAGTTGTATCTGAGGTTTTGGGGTCGGATATTATGATTTTTTGTCAAAATTGAAAAATTCGAAATGGCGGCTCCAAAATGGTGGACGAGTTTTGTGATTATGCTCTGATTCTATTCAAAATTGGTATGTGGGGGTTTTTGGGGTCGAATATAATGATTTGTTTGTGAAAATTGAGAAATTCAAGACGGCGGCTTCAAAATGGTGGCCGAGTTTTGTGATTATGGTCCGATTCGCTTCAAAGTTGGTATCTGAGGGTTTTTGGGGTCGGATATTATGATTCTTTTGTTAAAATTGAAAAATTCAAGATGGCGGCTCCAAAATGGTGGACGAGTTTTGTGATTATGGTCTGTTCTATTCTCGAATATTATTTTTTTAAAAAAAAAATTAAGGGTTTAAAAGGTTTTTTTCTGATTCTATTCAAAATTGGTATGTGGGGGTTTTTGGGGTCGGAGATTATGATTACGTAATTTGATAAGATTATTCCATTTTTTTATTTGCAAAAAAATAATAAAAATAATAGTTTTTATAAATAAACCACACTAAAAAGTAGGAAATAAATAATAGTTTGGAAAAACCAAAAAACACGCTTTTATAGAAAACCAGACTAAAAAAATAGAAAATAAGAAAAAAATGTATTTTATTTAAAAAAAAAGCGTGGGGTGCATGGTATCAATAATTATATAGTACATCACACACCGAGGCGATACCATGTACCTACTCCACGCTTTTTTAAAATAAAATGAATTTTGTTCTTATTTTTCATTTTTTCAGTCTGGTTTTCTATAAAAGCGTGTTATTTGGTCTTTTTAAACTATTATTTTTACACGCTTTATATTAGCTTAGTATGTTTGTTTGTAACCGACTCATTTGGGCGCGATTTTGATCCACTTCCAGACGTCCGAGTGATTTGAAATTCAGCAGGTGTGCATAATTCCGATGACAATGCATTGAAACATGTTTGTGTAAGAAAATACAGAATGGCGGCTCCAATATGGCGTACGAGTTTTGTGATTATGGTCCGATTCGCTTCAAAATTGATATCTGAGGGTTTTCGTGGTCGGAGATTATGGTTCTTCTGTCAAAATTGAAAAATTCAAGATGGCGGCTCCAAAATGGTGGACGAGTTTTGTGATTATGCTCTGATTCTATTCAAAATTGGTATGAGGGGGTTATTGGGGTCGAATATTATGATTCTTTTGTAAAAATTGAAGAATTCAAGATGGCGGGTTTGGAAAGGCTGCCGAGTTTTGTGATTGTCTGATTCTATTCAAATATGTTATGTGGGGGTTTTTGGGGTCGGAGATTATGATTATTTTGTCAAAATTGAGGGATTCAAGATGACGGCTCCAAAATGGCCGCGAGTTTTGTGATTATGGTCTGATTCTATTCAATATTAGAGAATAACAGTTAAAAAAGTTCAATAATAATAATAGTTTGAAAAACTGAAAACACGCGTTAATAGAAAACTAAACTAAAAAGTTGAAAATGAATAATAGTTTTAAAAAACTAAGAAACACGCTTTCATAGAAAACCAGACTAAAAAAATAGAAAATAAGAAACAAAAATATTTTATTTAAAAAAAAAAGCGTGGGGTGCATGGTATCAATAATTATATAGTACATTACACACCTAGGGCAGTAAAGTAAAAAATGTCTCAGATCACAGGTAATTGTTGGCCGAGGCGATACCATGCACCCCACGCTTTTTTTTAAATAAAATATTTTATTTTCTTATTTTTAAGTTTTTTAGTCTGGTTTTCTATAAAATCGTATTTTTTAGTTTTTTTAAACTATTATTTATTATGCAATTTTCTTTATAGTCCCCACCATTAGATTTCTTCATGATATATGCGTAGTCCATTAAAATTTTGGAAAGAGGGCTCACTTGTGTATCAGCGCGTAATTCATAATTCCTTTCACTGCAGAACTTCTCAAATTGTCTCCAAATTGAGTTTTTGGAGTAACTGTATTTTTGGGTGTTATAAATATTAGTCTGAATTTGTTCAGATGTACTTTTATCAAAACGACTCACTTTGACACTTTCGAAAATTTTACTTCAGAGGACAAACATAGGTCCAGAGTTCTTTTGTCTTGACCACGAAAATCAAATGCGGAAGTATGTTTATTCGCTGTGTGCATTAGGCTGGAGCGAAAAGATGAAACTATGACAGCGCCCATGGTGGCAGAAGTAGGTAATGATCCTGGTAATCACTAATCACAAGCACAAGCTGAAAACTTTCAGTTTCTGAGGTCTCCCCGTTTATTTTCGAATCCCTCAAAAATATTGCACCATACTTCAGATGAATGATTATCGTAGTGGCAACGGTCACGGTTGGGTAGTATAACAACAATCATACATAAAATAACAATGAGTCCTCGCTATTGCTGTGTAGTCGATTGCAAAAATAGTACGTGTAAATTTTATACATTTCCAACTGCATCACAAAAACTGCAGCATAGAGATAAGTGTTCTGTTATTCCACGATAATTCAATCTCCAATTCCGGGACGTGGGGTTTTCATTCGATAAATATTTGAGATGTTTTCCGTTTTCTATTTGATCGTCAAGAAGTGGAGAGTAAAAGTATATAACCAAGTTCCGCGGGACAGTGTTAGCCGGTGATAGAAAGCAAATAGCGACTTAAACTGCGAGTTCGGGAACGAGTGGACGGTGTTGTAAACTGATCAATCAGCCTCATGAACAGAGGACAGAGATACTTTTGATGTCTTTCCGAGTTGTCTATCAAACAAGGCATTCAATCAGGACAAAGTACCTCGTACCTCGCAGGGGATTATTAATTTGTGTTTTAATTATCACGAACTGGTTTCGGTTACAAAGGCAATTGGCCTTACATGTGAACTAATGTTAAATGTAATGCAGTTCAAGTACTAAGAGTAAACATCTCTACTTGTACTGTATAAGCAATACCCAATATTTTGTGGACAATTATACGTGTTAGAGAGTGTTGAACATGTTTGTATTATTTAGGGAGCGTTCAACGTTCTTACATCCTTGCAAGGGTAAAAGTGGGATTCCATATTCAGGTACAGTTGTGAACCTCATTCCTTTTCTAATTATTATATTATTTGAGAATTCAATTAAATAGTGTTGCGTTGAATCTGATGTTATTCAGTGGTTCCCGTCAGTGGTTCCCAGGGTTATATGGGTACTTTTTTGAATTCGTTAAACTACTTGGCTCCCTCACTTTTTTATGTTCTCAAGAGGTTATGAACCTGCGACCTCAATAAACTAACAACGAGCAAGCACATTACTTGCCATACCTAAGAGTACACAGAAGTAGCATTACTTTATGATATTCAAAATATGGATAATCTCCAATGCGGTGAACTATCGTATCAATACACATATTTTTTATCATTCACCTACTTTTTTCTTTGACAGGAAAAAACTACGATTCATCTGGAACTAGCAGTGAGCACAAAATTGTTACAACATGATAGGTTATTCAGAAATTGTAAAAAAAAAAAATTGTTACATAGTGAGTATTGGAAATAAAACAGGAAAACTTCAGCTATCGAGTCACTAGAGGGCATTACCAGTCTTGCATACAGCGAATAAGAGATATTGTCGAAAAAAAAACCAAGGGATGATTTGCAAATTTTGTCGCTGTCATTTTGACAGTGTTGGTCAAAATTTGAAAAATGCTGACAGATCATTGGTAGAAATAATATGAGGGAAATAGTCAGTTGAATACAGGGTGTCCATGGACTTCCTCTTTTTCTCTTGGGAATGTATAGATGGGGTCAAAATATCATCAGTACTTCATATAACTTTTGTTCCTAAAAGCCTTCGTTACAAAGTTAAGGGCCCTCAAAGTTACAAAATGAAAAATGTTTTTCTTTGATAACTTTCAAAGTGAATATTCAAAATCATCTAAATTTTGATGATTGACTAAACGAATGAATTCCTTCGATGAGCTTTCATGCAGGAGTCAGTTGTTTTGCTACTAAGTCAGGAACGGACTATCCCCGATGGTCCACACCCCAAAACTTTGAAATGACAGATAATTTTTCAATAGTTTTCAACAAAATAAGGTAACGTAGACAATTTTCTGAATGAAAGTACTCGTGTAGAAAGTCGATCGGAACAACGATTCTTAATAAAAATGCAGTTTTACTCGACGACATCAAACCCGATCGTCCACCATTATTCGAAATGAAAAATTTTCATAGTAGAAATCATTCAACAACATTTATAACGAGGATAATACAAAGAATGCTGAAATGAAGTCGTAAACAGAAAGTACAGTACCTAGTTGAAAGTTTCATTCACAATGTAGATATTTTTTCAAATGCAATGTCAAGTTATGTAGATTCGTGGTGTTTTTGAACTAACAAGCTACTCCACAATAAAATATCGAATTCAGTCCATATTTTGTATGCACGCGTGTAATAAGCACGTTTCGTGTTGTGTTATCTGAATCTCATGAAACTCAACATTTGGATGTTGCAAATTCGTATTCACAGCTTAAATGTGTTTCACTGATAAGTATAATTTCATGGGAGAAAATATTTAACCCGAAGATAAATTTAACTGAAAAAACGCACATCGGAAGACATAACTAATAAAAAGCAAACGAATAAACCACAAAAACGGCTGCACATGAATAGGTGAAAAATATCCGGTGAATGAATTTATGTTCCATTTCTTCCACATATGTTGACAAAAACACCTTGTACAAAGAAATAAAATTAGGTTGGAATATTATTTGTTGATCACTCTCAAATACTCATACAATCTTCATCACACTTTTTATGTGCGATCATGATGTTCTCGGTCCATACTGTCAGAGATGGCGCAATCTTTCATTTCCTCATACAAAGTTGTATTCGATTATTTGCGAATTCGATATTTTATGTTTGAATTTTACGAGAGTTCATGAGGATCAATAATTTTTTCTTTATCGAAGTATAAAATATTCATCTGGGAAAAAAACAGTATCCATTTATGAATTCCCAGCTATCTGGCATTCATTTTAGAGAATAAACACACAGTGGACTCCACCACCTGTTCTAATTTTTCCGACGGGCATCAATGAAAAATCACTGATGACTCAGCATCTGCCATATAACTAACATTCTATCAATCAATTAGAAAACACAACTCCATGGAAGAATACATGGTAAACAATGGGGAGTGATCCAGCAGTAGAAGAATAAATCTTATTATTCAGTTTTCTACTCACCTTTGAGTGTGTTCAACCTTTCAAGGCCCTTTACGGCTGTATCCACAATGCCACTGCAAACTGCCACTATGCGCTTCAAACCAATCATTTTGCAATTCCCTGAAGAAACTCAATATACGAATATCACAGGACTTATATCTCACTCCGAAGCGAACCGATTCTCGTTATCACTTGACATGCACTGATATTGGACTTATTTCAATATCTGAGTCAAAAAACCCAAATAATATGTTGTTTGTTCTCAATTTTTGTTTTGAACTGTTTCCTCTGATAATTTCAGTCAATGGAGCGGATGGAATCCCAACATTTACAGAATTATTACCAAATATATTAATTTACCCTTTGTATCAAATCGTTCCACGTTATTTTAATCTCATTAAAGAACGATCCGAACTAATCAATGTCTATCGGTGGAATGAAGTCATATACATCGGGAAATAATGATATTTTTTATCTGAACTATCTCTTGGATTGACCCCCGTCTTGCAATCAATTCAGTGCATACATTTATTTATTTATCTGGTGAACAAGGTTGCTCAACAGATATCAATCAATCAATCAATACTTTATTGTCCAAGAATAGCTTCTTATTGACAAAGTGTCATAAATAAACATTAACAAAATAAAAGTACACAAGTATACAAGTGAAGTATAAATGTGGAAGTAAAACATTAGTCGAAAGAATGAGATGAGATAGGATTAATCTGTATAGACGAATACTAAAAAAAAAAACACGCGTTTAAGGCCCCCCTGCCTTCTATAAACTAAGGTACACGATACTAAAAATCATCGCATGAGTTTTACACTTAAGGCGTATCGTTAAAAAACTCATCATCCAAAGTGTAATATGCCTTATCCAACAGTATCTATTTGACACTTTTCCTGATTTTTCTTTCTGAATTTAGAATTTTGATATTCTGAGGTAGATGATAAAAAACTTTTTTTGAGTTATAAATCAGTGAATTTTCAACTTGTGTAGTGTTGGGCTTAGGAAGATCAATATTATTCATCTGTCTAGTCTGAAAGCGAGGATTTCTTATGGAGTTTTTATTTAGCTTATGTTCTTTAAACATCAAACACGCCGTCTCTAGTATAAATGAGCAGGTAAGGATCAATATTCTATGTGATTTGAATAAGGGCCGACATGAATCTCTGAAGCCAGCCCTGCACATATACCGGACAGCTCTTTTTTGGAGCATAAATTGATGCTTTGTCTGAGTTCCCCCAGTAGCAGATCCCATATCTCAGATGGGACTCTATAACTGCAAAATATGTTGTTCTTGCCGTGGTCTGGTCGAGTTCCTTCGATATGACTCTAAGCCTTTAGCTAGTTTGGTACATAAGCTTGAGATATGTTCCTTAAACGTCAACTTATTATCAATATATACCCCTAGGACTTTAGTCAAAGAGGATTCGTATAGACTTCTGTCACCTATTGAAATAGGATTTAGCAAACATTTAAAGGTGATAATGTGGGTTTTATTTACATTGAAGGACAACAGATTGGCGTTGCACCACTTCTCGACTTTGAGGATGTCATTTTCTATTAGTGCATTCAAATGAAGAGTGTCTTTATTATGCCAAAGGATGGTGGTATCATCTGCAAAAAGGTGAATCTACCCGCAATATCCAGTTGTGCGAGATCATTCACGTAAAGCAGGAATATTAAGGAGCCCAAGACAGAGCCCTGTGGTACCCCACAATCCACCAAAGACTCCTGAGAGGTTAGACCATTAGAGTAGACCACCTGTCTACGTTTAAAGAGATGAGACTCGAACCACTTCAGGGCCACATCGCGGAAGCCATATCTTTCTGACTTTCTCAGCAGTATTCTGTGATCCACACAGTCAAAAGCCTTTGATAGATCGCAGAACACCACTGCCGCGGCTTCATTGTCATTAAGCTTTGTAGCTCAATAAGCATTGTCCTATTCCAGCGCAACACAATGATACAAATTGAAACAATTAAGACTTTTTTTTGGAAGGTGGAGGAAATCCTTCATGGACACCTTGCGGTAGTGTGGGACTCTCTGACTTAGATTTACCCACGGAAACATCCACCCCCAGTGTTTTATTTCCATGATAGCGTCCAAATCAATTATATTTAAGGGGTTGCAGGGTGTTGGACAAATAAAACTATTCTACGTCTTCGCTAACGTTTCGCGAGAATATTTCTCGCTTCTTCAGAGCTATAATATATAAGAAGTTTTGTTAGTTCACGACTACATTGGAGCAATGCAATTACAGTTCCGTATGTAAAGAAAGTCAACCTACCTTAGGCGAAGTCAATAATAGAACAACGAAATTTGGCGGTTGTGTATTATAGTTCAATTTAAATTTTTTGGCATATTTACTTGCTTTGCCGTACTTTCGGTTTGACCGGAAATGACTGCGACTTTCGATTTTTAAATGGGGCATTCTATATATATTTTTACTTATTTCGATCGAGAATGACATTCTAAATCCAGCAACACCTCACTTGTCAATATTTGACAAATAAAGTCATTTTTATTCCATTTCATATTTTTCGATCTAGAATGCCATGGATCGTGTAAATCGCTTCATTCTTGATCAAGTAACATGGGAAAAATACGATTTGAGGCTTATGACTTCACAGTCGTTTTAAGAATGATTTAAAGTTCGCAAATAAGTACATTTAGGTTCTAAATTTTCAAATTGACCTCTTTGTTGATCACGGCAAAGTTCAATTTTTTCAATTGTTGCGTGCACTACAATGATTAGCTGTTCCGCAGTGATGTTCTGGAATGCCATCCTTACTTTATACTCCAGTTCTTCACGAGTAGCTGCACCTGATTTTTAATTGTTTCCCAGAGAAAATAATATAGCGGAGTAAGATCTGGTGATATAGAATATGAAAAAGAATTAATACATTATGGAAAAATATGACAACTTAAGAATGTAACTCGCAGGCCACTGAATAGGTCCATAAGTACCAAACCCCCTTTTCTGGGAAGGTGTAATTCAGATGTTTGTGATTGTGAGGTGGCGCTCCATCTTGTTGAAATAGATATCAACTTGGTTAGCCAGTGGCAAATCTTCAATGAAATCATTAATTTGATTTCTAAGGAACTGTAGATATCTTTCCGCCGTAAGTTGTCCGTCAAAAATTATTGGCCTCAAAAGTTTTCCTCCGATAATACCCATCCAGCAATTAAAACCAAATCGCTCTTGAAGATTTCCTTCTTGCATCAGATGTTAATTTGTTTGAGACCAGTACCTTTTATTATTCCGATTGAACAGACCCAAGTTGGTGAATCGAGTTTTATCTGAATAAATAATTTCAAATGGAAAACGTACATCTTCTCTGTATTTAGTCAAAAACTAGTTGTAATAACTTAATCTTCGGCTGTGGTCGTTATCGTAAACATGTTGGTGTAGTTGGTACTTGAATGATCGATAATTATATTTGTGAAGAATTTTCCAAACGGACGAATAAGTTATATCACACTCAGAAACAATTTGGCGAATTCACTTCAACATAGACGTCTACTTCTTTTTCTTCACTGACGATGAAGTTATTGGCAATTTCTTCTGGTTCATTTCGCATTTTCCTTTCCAGTTTTGGATAATAATGCCGAGTGGGAATCTCTGAGCATAAATTCTCGTTTCTAGTATAATTTTCCATATCAGATCATAAACAACGCAACAAATACATTTTTAAAAGTGAGAGCATATTCATTAGCCTATTTAATTAGGTAGTCCTAAACAACAGCTTCAATTGTCACGGATAACTAGAATAATAGGACTTAGTGCATAAGTATACCGAATACGTATTATTTGTTATTAGGTATGATCGCTTCTTGCAATCATTCAGAAAAATAGTGGAAGTGTGTGGTATCAAATTGATCGTAAAAAAATGATATTTCACAAAAAGCCGACGAGCCACCCCCTTTCCATTTGAAAAAATCAAGCAAACTGGAAAAATTCATATTTGCGACGCATTCCACATTGAAAAATGAAAATTGGAATAAAAATGACTTTATTTGTCAAATATTGACAAGTGAGATGTTGTTGGATTCAGAATGTCATTCTCTCATGGGATGTACCATTTAAAAATCGAAATTTGGGGTCATTTCCGGTCAAACCGGAATTTCGGCAAAGCAAGTAAATATGTCAAAAAATGTAAATTGAACTATAATACACAATCCCCAAATTTCGTTTTTCTATCTTCAATAATAAAAAATGTATAGGGGTGAGCAACCTTAGAGCATTACCCGGTATAAAGTGGTTTATAATAATAATCTAATATATAAAATGGTTTGAAAAAAATGATTATTGGTTTTTTAAAGATGAGCTTTTATTTATACAAATTCACTAAAAAGGGAAAAATAATTTATTTCATTGTTTGATCTAGGTGATTCTGTTACAGATTCAAAATCTTACCGCGCAAGATAACCTATTTTGTATCCGCGGCAAGCTTTTGAATCTGTTACTCACAGAATAACCTAGATCAAACAATGATAGAAATTATTTTTTCCTTTATAGAACATTTGTATAAATAAAAGCTTGTCTTTAATTTTTTTTTATAATTTTTAGTTTCAACTTTTCAGTTCGGTTTTCATCAACAACTAATGAAAGCTTGTTTTCAATTTTTGTTTTTGATTTTTTTGTATTTATAATATATTAAATAACCAGTTTAGTAACTTCTATCTGATTTATGTTTTAATTTTGACAAAAGCATCGTAATCTCCGACCCCGAGAACCCCTAGAGGCCAATTTTGAATAGAATCGGACTATAATCACAAAAATTGTGCGCAATATGGGAGCCGGCATTTTATTTTTTTTCCTAACAGAAATTTCCTAATGCTTTGTCACCTATATTATGTACACCTGCCAAATTTTCAATCCATCGGACGATCAGAAGTGAGCTAAATTTAACTTGCAAAATTTGATTACAGACAGACAGACACCAGGACAAGTGAAACTGAAAATAAAAGCTTGTAAAAAAATATCTTTGACCCCATAAACCCCCACAAACCAATTTTGAATAGAATTGGACCATAATCACAAAACTCGTCCTACATTTTGGGGCCGCCATATTGAATTCCTTAATTTTGCCAAAAAAATCATAATGTCCGACCCCGAAAACCCCTAGATACCAATTTTGAAATCGGACCATAATCACGAAAATTGCCCGCCATATTGAAGCAGCCATTTTTGTTTTTTTCTCTTGATGTAAATTTCATAATGCTTTGTCATCGGTATTATGTATACCTGCCAAATTTCAAATCAATCGGACTGGGGATCTGTATACTCTATACATTGAGGAAGGTATATGTTCATCATCGACCAATTTCACAATTTTATAATTTTTTTTGGTATTTTTTTCTACCGTTATATTCAAGTGATTGAGAAAGCAATTATATTGTTGTAAATCCTACTGAGGTATTCAATGTCTATTCAATGTCTGTTCGTCCATTGATTGCATTTCTGTGACTATCTATGTATATCATTTCTAAAATGAATCTTCTACGTTCGTTGTCTTCGGTCGTATTCTGAAACTGTTATGTTGTTGAAATCGAAATAATGACCTAGGTTATGGTGGTGTTAGGAGAGTGCAGTTCTCGCAGATCTGAATAGGTCTCTGCAATCGTTTGTGTGTTCTATTCTACAATAATTGTTCCGTTTATCCAATATATGTACTATCACAATTCACGCAATCGATTTTGTATATAACGTTTGACTGTGACTCTTTGGATAACTCATCCTTCACGCTAGGAAGTATTTGTTGTCGTTGTATAGCTAATAACGATTTATCATTTTGTAGAACCTCGTTTATGTCTTCCGAAAGTGCTATGACGTAAGTTAATCTGAAATATTTTTTATTACTTTCACTGGAACCCGTATTGATATTAGAATCAGAGCGGTTGTATAAAATTTAATTCATCAAAAAAAATGGCGCTGCCCATACCCAGAGCAGAGCAAACAAAAAACTCAATAATGTACGAAAGCAAAAGAATTTTCAATAAACTGCCTACTACTTTGAAAGTAATCCCCATACCCCATCTCTTTTGGAAAAAAATAAAAAAAGTACTTTTAACCAAGCTATACTATGATATACTAGGACTACTATGACGATAGTAAATTCTCGTAGAGTTTAATAGTGATTATTTACCTCGTTATTTTTGAGCCAATCAAATGGCCAAAATATCAAACAAAGAACCAAGCAGATCAGTTTTATAGTGATAAATTTCCTTCTCGCTGTTTTATACTGACAATTCAACTCATGTATAAAAAAATCGCATATGCCACAGTGCAATTGTCAGTTTGACAGCGGCAAAAGTTAACTTTCACAGGGACAAATGCACTAGTTGTTTTTTCACTTATTCATTTGTTTATCAATTATCGCCGTGTTGGTTGCCAAAATAAATAAAGTTTGCATTGATATGTTTCTAAATTTCTTATTCATTAAATTGTCCTGCCGAATTACACTCGATGTTTGTATTGATATCGGGTAAATTAGTGTTGTTCAAATTCTAAACTGTTTCCTTTAGCAATTTGACTCGAAAAACTGTCAACCTAAAAACGCTCCACCTTCGGTGTCGCGTTTTCAATAGTTGACAGTTTTTCTCGTCTAATTGCTAGGCAAGAGTTCCTCATTAAACAACCCATACTTACCCGATAAAATACAAACCTCTCGTGCAATTATAAGTGATAAAACCACTAGTAGATTTGATATTGTTTTGCGATAAAATGTCTTGTCATATATGTCAACGCATTCAATTCATATATCATATATGATTAACTTCCTATAAGGAAACAGGAATGCAAAATTGAATAAATAAAGGATTTTGAGCTCACTGCATACAGTGATTCCATATTGGAATACAAATATATCCTTTTTTCAGCCTTATAAATGAGCCAAGTAAGGCAGTGAATCATATAATTCTCATACTCTCCTACAATCAAGCGAAGTTTTGGAATAGTGGTCATTGTAAATTAAAAATACCGACGAAGTACTCCCATAAGCATAAGCAGGAGAAAAAAAATATATTTATTACGCAAAAACAAAACCTAGTATATCCCGCCAACATCAGCGGAGGCACCCCTTCGCCACAGTTCAGGATGGCAAGCGAGGTGTCGACCCCCTACCCTGTAGGAAGATTCGACGGCCAGTGATAAGTACGTTTGATTTTCGATTCATTTCTCACATGAATATTAAATTATGGAAGAAAAGTGTTCGTGAGTGTGTGTCGATTCCTATGTCCTCAAATAGCACAGATGGTATAGCATATGGCTAGAAATCATGAGGTCGTGGGTTCGACTCCCACTTGAGGATGCTTTTTTTCTTTAATTAAATAATTTGTCCTCTATGCCACAAAATTTCCCCTTTTTCAAAAGATGCCCACAATGCCAAAATAAGATCAAAACTTGCTGAATGTCCTAACGGATCCCGTTCATTTTGGTCTTTCGCCAAAGCTGTGGGAAGAAACTCCACTTCCAGCTCATTTCCTCCTCTAACCAAAGAAGATGGAACACTAGCAACGACTGCCCAGGAAAAAGCCAATATCTTTGCGCACCTATTTGCTGGAAATTCCACTCTGGATTCATCGGGAAAACAACCCCGAACATTACACCTATTGACAGTCACATGCCCGAGATCACCTTTCGCCAACGTACTATCAGAAAGATTTTGCTGGGTCTCAACACCAACAAAGCCTGTGGATCTGACGGAATCCCGCCGATTGTTCTCAAGAAATGTGCCCCCGAACTAACACCTGTTCTTTGCAAGTTGTTCAACCACTCTTACAATTTGGGGGTATTTCCGTCCAATTGGAAATTTGCAAGAGTACAGCCAGTCCCTAAAAAAGGCAAAAAGGCCCTACCTAGCAACTACAGACCTATCGCACTGCTATCTATTATTTCAAAGGTCATGGAAAAAACCATCAACATCGAGCTCATGAAATATCTGGAAGACTCAGGAATTGTCAACGATAGGCAATATGGCTTCCGCCATCAGAGATCAACTGGTGACCTGCTCGCTTACGTCTCACATATATGGCAGCTATCTATTGAAAAGTATGGAGAAACTTTAGCTGTGGCATTAGATATCTCCAAGTCGTTCGATCGAGTTTGGCACCAGGGACTCCTCGCCAAGCTTCCGTCTTATGGCTTGCCCCCTCAGCTGTGTTCTCTGCTTGCTAGTTTTCTCTCAAACAGGTCTCTCCATGTAGTGGTCGATGGAGTTTCATCTGACACTCTTCTCATAAATGCTGGTGTTCCGCAAGGATCTATTCTCGCACCAACACTATTTCTACTTCACATCAACGACCTGTTGAAAGCAACTTCATGTCCAGTACACAGCTTTGCCGATGATAGTACCCTCCATACCGCTTTCGCTTCCAGGGCCCCTATATCAGCCCGTGAAACCAGAAATGAACGAGGAAGAAATGGTTATAATATAATTATGGACTTAGCACCAATTCTCGAGTGGGGATCTAATAACTTGGTAGAATTCAATGCAAACAAAACACAAGCATGTCTTTTCTCTAGAAAAGCCGATCTCACTGTGCCTAACATAACTTTGTCAGGAGTAACCATACCACTGAAGTCATCCATATCGATGCTTGGTATTACTATCAGCAATAACCTTTCCTGGGAAAATCACGTGAGGTCCATTGCCAAAAGTGCATCCCAAAAACTTGGTTTTTTGTTTCGTGCCAAGAGCTATTTCACCCCCACTCAGCTGCTTATGATCTATAAGGCACAGATCCGACCTGTCCTGGAATACTGTTCCCATATTTGGAGCGCGGCACCTAAACATATCCTGAGGCTATTGGATTCTGTCCAAAAAAGGGCAATTCGTCTCGTCGGTGATGCCTCGCTTACAAACTCGCTCACTTGTCTGGAACACCGTAGAAAAGTTGGCGATTTGTCTCTATTTTATAGATATTTTCATGGGCGATGCTCTTCTGAAATATCAACAATCGTTCCTGCTTTGGCAGTCTCTTCGAGATTAACCCTTCAAGTTCAGTCATCACACCCCTTCGTGGTCACTTTGGAGACCTGCAGAACATCACTTTCCAAAGACTCGTTCATCCAACGAACAGCGAGGCTTTGGAACTCATTGCCTAGGGAGGTGTTCCCCGAGGCATACAACCTCCAGAAATTTAAGAAGAACACCAACTCCTACCTTCTTTCCCTTGGTTCCCACGATGTTCTCCGAACATTACAGGATATCCCTTTTCGTGGGAACCAGAACATAAAAAAAAAATATATAGTTTCAGTCATTTAAGTTGTATACAGTAGGCTAAGTTGAAATGAATCTATAGTAATTGAATGAATATATTTGGAATTGGAATTAGTTATCTAACCAGAGGCATTATCTTGAACTGGGTATTTTGGTGTTTCACGGAGTGTCTGTACTCCGTGCTCACCCTTTTCTCAGCATTGGTCAAGGCATAGTTGAAACATTGGGAAACGATTAATTTTTATAGAATTCTCATACAAAGTAAACTTGAGATTGCTCTCATAAGCGTATGCATGAGGAGAGCTACAATCAGAATTATTAAAATAACTAGAACTTATTATACAACATGCAAATGACCGCCAACATCAGCGGGGGCTATACCATCGCCCTTCGAGGATAAGATAAGAACCCTACATCTTATGTATATATAAGTGAAATCCAATGTATATAATAGGTTAAGTTAAACATGATGTGTAAATAGGTTAACAAATGAATATTTTTGGATTGGATTTGGTTATGTAACCAGACTGTCGTTACGCGAAGCCAAGCAACGTCCGTCGTGGATCGTACTTGGATGGAAGACCGCTTGGGCACCGGGTGTCGTCGTTTCCTCTTTACAATTTTTTTTTTGTACGTAGTCCAAATTTTGATCTATCCAATATTTCGATAATCAATGAGAACCACTTTCAAACATATCTTTTTTTCATGTTGTCACGCGAAATGCTCGGATTCGATTCCTAGCAGTCAATCCTTTTTTTATCGAGTTCCAAATACAATAATATTTTATTTGATAGTGACAATTCAACTCATGTATAAAAAATCGCATATGCCACAGTGCAATTGTCAGTTTGACAGCGGCAAAAGTTAGCTGCAACTTTTACAGCGACAAATGCACTAGTGGTTTTTCCACTTATTCATTTGTTTATCAATTATCGCGGTGTTGGTTGCCAAAATAAATAAAGTTTGCATTGTTTCTAAATTTCTTATTCATTAAATTGTCTTGCCGAATTACACTCGATGTTTGTATTGATATCGGGTCAATTTGTGTTGTTCAAATTCTAAACTGTTTCCTTTAGCAATTTGACTCGAAAAATGTCAACCTAAAAACGCTTCACCTTCGGTGTCGCGTTTTTAATAGTTGACAGTTTTTCTCGTCTAATTGCTAGGCAACAGTTTCTCATTAAACAACCCAAATTTACCCAATAAAATACAAACCTCTCGTGCAATTATAAGTGATAAAACCACTGGTAGATTCGATAATGTTTTTCGATAATACCACACTATACCCTATCACCTGTCAGTATATGTCAACGCATTCAATTATTATATATAATTCAATTCCTGTAGGGAACAGAAAATGCAAAATGGATTAAATGAGGGATTTCGAGCTCACTTCATATAGTGATTTGATATTGGAATTCAAATATATACGTTTTTCAGACTGTTCAATGAGCCAAAGCCAAGATGGCTTAGTTAGCTAAGGAGCAGGCCACGAAATAAACGACCGGAGTTCGAATCCGGACCACCGTCAAAAACTTTTTTTAATTTTCGAAAATAAATTTCAATAAAAATCACAGCGCAGATTTTGCAAATGATGCACTTATGAGATAAATGCATCAAGAAATATTTTTCACTCAATTTTTCCAGTAAAGATATAATATTTCTTCTTATGATAGCCTCTACTTACCTCAATTCTCGCGTTTAAAAACAGACGCTCGTGTAAGCTCAGCAACTATATCCCATTTTCCTCAGAATTATATCCTGATTAAATACACTACCCTCGACGGAAAAAACATTTCACTTATTCATTATCAACAGCCAATATTTCGTATTATCATTTCGATTTATCAACTATCACTCAAAGTGCGGAGCTAAATAGTAAAACTGATTTCGAAAGTTACATTTATCGAATTTCGAATAAAAGAGAATTATAAATTACTTGAGATGGAGAAAGATGCATTGTCTTTTAAATGCTACATAAACGAACAAACCTTACGACTAACTGCAGGGACAGCTGGAATTGAGCTGGAACTGATTCTGTCTCGATCTTATTCTCGATACTCTACATTTAACATTTCTTTCTAATCGCCTCAAGCGACTGCTTGAGGTATTTTGATAACGGTTAATTCAATTGAATATATTAATTGTCATGAATGAATACAGATACACATTTTTTTTATTCATATTGAAAAATTCCAGTATTTTAGGTTTTTGAGTGAGTTTATGAGTAGTGAATAATCATTTTGAATGAATCTGTAAAGCTATTCCTTCGATTTTGGAACGAGAAGAATTGTTGAAACTTCGAATTGAAAATTCGAATATCACAATAATTCTGGTAGTTTTATTTAGTTCAAAATGTAATTCTTGAAATATTCTCATCAAATATCATTCGTGCTAAAAGATTTTATCGCATTTTTTTTTAATTTTCCCTCAAGCATTCTGCCTCTAGGAAATTCAACTCGTGCAATTTGCGCTCTTATTATCAAAGATTAAACCTCTCAAGCTTCGCTCTCGTGGTTTAAGCTGATAATAAGACTGCAAATCGCACTCAGTTAAATTTTCAAACAAAATGCTTTCTCGAAAATTTCAAAAAAAAAAATGCGTTAAAACCTCTAGCACATATGATATTACTCTCGATAAAACCCCTAGCACTTATTACCCTCGATTGAAAATATGTTGGTTGCATCAGAATACCTTACTTCTACATATATATTTTGTCTACCGTCTTTATTATACAAATAATCTAGTTTTAGTGCACTTTGTCAAAAATATATCTTCTTCTTCTATCGTTATGGCGTCTGACCAATCAGTTATACAATCCGCCAGGGCTCTCTCTCTCTCTCTTACGTAATCGAAACTTCGTAATTATGGGGCACCTGGAAGATTCACTCGAAGTGATACCACAAGTACCCCGTTGATTTTTTTTCATGCACGTATGCGGCAATATACTCTTACAGTTTTCTTTATCTTACCTGAGGTCGCCCTCTTCTTCCGACAAATCCGTTGTCATCTGGCCTGGTTACCAGCCTAGAGAAGAAGGGGCAGATTTCTAATATGTTCAGTTGTTAAACTTCACTAACATTCAAATATTTTTGAAATGCACGTATTTCTACGGCTGGATAATCACAAACATCAACTTGACTTCCAACCAACGAGAACGCCTCCAGTCCTCCAACCACCATGATCAGATGTCGAATCAAAATATATCTTCTGTTCGATGATGAATTTCTTTTGACATGATATCGAAAACCATACGTTCTAAGGTTACTAATATCAGCTGGAGTTCTTTTGTAATCTAGGTGGTAGAAAAAAAAACCTCTGAATGCATTCGTTGGATCCGCGGTGACTGATAACAAGTTTTTACGTCAAAATAATTATTATACATTCAAGAACGTAAAGGTAGGTGGGAAGTTAATTTTATTATCCGAATATAACAAAAATAATAGTTTATTGTGTACAAAAGTAAAACAGTGATTGAAATATTTATCTCAAGTGAAGATCCCTGCCATTGCACAGAATAAATGAGCTTTCCCACGTGAGTTGCCTTGTCTGTGTGTTTCATTTGTCCAGGTACAATGAAAGTATCATCACTTCAAAATAAAAAAATATAATACTAGGCATTTTTTGTTTTTTTTTTTTAATTATAACTAACGTGTCTCGGCATCTAGAGGTCACTGACACGGGATCTGTGTTACATTTGATTACATAATAGGATTCAAATTAAATTAAACATTCGACAGTCTTTAAGGAACTGTATCACAGCACTAAACTGGTTAGGTAGTTCAAGAATGTTTTTGAGAGTTCCACTAAGTTTGTGTTTGCGACGGGTTGGGCTGTAATGTTTGCCATCTAAAAGTATGTGCTCAATTGTAAGTCTTGCACTATCACAGTATTCACAGGTAGGGGGATTTTGTGATGACATCAGGTAGCCATGGGTGAGCCGGGAGTGGCCTATTCTGAGTCTTCTTATAACACTTTTGTCCTTTCTTGTCATTGAAGGCATCTCCCGAGCGGTAACTGTGGTTTGGAATGTACGTAGCTTTGTGTTACTTGTATTCCAATGTGTTTGCCATGTTTGAATCATTGTTTGTCGAGCTGCTGATTTCAGGTCTTGATGGAGTTGAATTTGCTCTACTGGCAAGTCGGAGGAACAAGTTTGTTTCGCTGCTTGGTTTGGCATCTAAAAGGTAACGAACAAGTCATAATATACAAAAATAATGATCCCTTATAGTTCATATGGAGAGTTGGAAGAGAATGAATTGAACACTATTCAGGAATACAAATGAAAATGATTAATCGGTAAATAAAAATTGATGATTGAGGCTATTATGCTTAGTGTAGTTTGTATTTATTTCTAAGTAAATATTCAATAATATTTTTAAGGTCGATTAGTGAATGGATTTGATTTCTAGGAGTATTATGGATCCTTTCTTGAACCCCTATTTTAAAGAGCTTCAGTGACTGCCTTTGCTTGACCAACGCTGACCAAAAGTTTTTTGAATTCTGGGGACCCGCAATTGATTTTGTTGTCTTGTTTTATTATTTAAGATCTCTTTGATTTGATTTTTGTAGAACATTATCACTAATTGTTCATAAAAAATTTGCATCACATCTAACACTTCATTTTCACTTCACCAAAGGAATGATGGGTGAAGTTTGGGTTCATTGAAAATCATTTTCAATAACCATTTTTGGGTTAGTTCTATTTTAGAACACCTCCGCATGCAACAATAACGTTGGTAAGATGTGGTATAGCTAAAGTTTTGAAAAGCCTTTCGATTCTTTTTTTTTCCAAAATATTTTTATGAAATTTAAACACCAGATTCGAAAGTTTTTTGTTGATGAAGTTCATACGGGTATCCCAAATGAAAGTCAGAAGTCACTTGTTATTGACAATTCCTCATAGGAGGGTAAATGTTTTTTATAGTAAGAACACGGCAGAAATTTAATTTCCTCCCAATTGACCGTGAGTTTTTATTTGAGAAAAAATCATTAGAGTTTTGAAAATTTGTTTCTGTTTTCCGTTTCAGCTCGCCCCAATTATCCCCCGTATAAAAGCATACCTGATCGTCAGCAAAACTGACCACATATCCAGATGAGTTGATTTTGAAAATGTCATTCACATAAACTGTAAAGAGGAGAGGTCCTAACACGGTTTCTTGCGGAACGCCGTGTGTTAAATCTTGAAATTTAGTCACTACAGAATCGATTCCCTTCTGCAAAATGACTCTTCATTAAATCAAACTCTTTGTTTTTGAATCCTAGATCTTGCAAAGTGTCGAACATGACAAAGTCATTTATAAAAAAAAAGTTGAAACTATAAGGTACAAATACATATGATAAATGAATTGGTAAAAAATAAATAATGAATAAAATATACACAATAGACCCACACTAAAATCAGATGAAATTTGCTACATTTTCACCGTGCTGGTTAATAATAAACATGCCTAAAAATAAAATATTTGTACAAAATTAATATTAGAATTATCATAATTGAAAACAGCTTCGTATTATATCAATGGTGCTAATCAATAAAACATATTGAAATACAGGGTGATTCAAAAGTACTTTGACACGTTTTTTCTTTTTTAAAGATTCATAACTTTTTTGAGCGTATTTCTAGCACATTTTTCAGTAATAAAATAAATTCCTCTGTCATGTCTACGTGAAAAAGCTACCCCTAATACAAGTCGCTATAAGCAACCGTTTTCTAGATATTTGGACTTGAAAATTTCAAGTCGATTATTTGATATCGATGCGTGTTGAAGTTATTACCATTATTTTGCATTGTTCACAAGAATGCTTAGGAAATGAATTTGACGTTTAAGTAAATAGTTTTAGTAATTACATATTATGTGACAGTTAAACGTTTTGTTGAAGTATCTGTGAGTTTTCAAACACAAATTTTGAAAAAATGGCTTATTTAAATAATAATGCATTTCGTTTATGGCCTTGCGAATGGCAATACGCGCGAAACAAGACGTATTTACCAGGAGCGATTTCCTAATCGAGTACTGCCTTCAGTTCCAACATTTACCAGTCTCCACCGTCGTTTGGCAGGAACAGGTAGCTTTAAGCGGGCTGCTGATATTATTGGAAGGTCACGAGCAGTCCGAACCCCAGAATTGGGAAAAGCTGTTTTGAACGCTCTCGAGGAGAATCCAGAAATGAGTACAAGAATAATTGGTGAAGCTCTCAATTCTACTCAGTCCACAGTTTGGAGAATTATCCACGATCAACAATTTTATCCATACCATATTCAAAGGGTACAAGCTCTTTTGCCACGAGACTTTCCCCAACGCATTACTATGTGTCAGTGGTTTTCGAGAAAATTGGCTGGAAATCCTCAATTTTTAAGATATGTACTCTTCATGGACGAGGCAAACTTCTCCCGAAATGCTATCACAAACTTTCATAACAACCATATTTGGGGTCTGGAAAATCCGCACGCAGTTAGTGAAAGACATTATCAGTAGCAATTTTCTATAAATGTATGGGCGGCAATAATTGATAATTACTTGATAGGTCCTTTCTTTCTTCCGTTCTTACTGAATGCCGCAACTTACAGAGATTTTTCAGAAAATGAATTGCCGGGACTACTTCAGAATGTACCATTAGAAATTCGTGTCCGCATGTGGTTTATGCATGATGGGGCTCCGCCCATTTTAGCGTTGAAGCCAGGGAATTCCTTAACACTGTCTATCCAAATCGATGGATCGGTATGGGGTAGAAGAACCTAACCAGGCGTGGGCACCAAAGTCCCCAGATCTAAACCCGCTAGATTTTTTTTTTTTGGACATTTGAAGTCACTATTTTATTAAACTCCAGTAGCGAACGAGGAAGATCAAAGAAACCGAATAGTAGACGCCTGTGAAACAATAAGAAACACACCAATAAGTTTTGAGCCGGTACGAGATTCAATGACTTGAAGACTGAATGCCTGTATCTTCACTGAAGGTGGACACTTTGAACAATTCATTTGAATACAATTTAGTTTTCTTTATTTTATTTTATTCTACATATTCAAAATTTCTTAAAATGAAATGTTGATATTTCTTGCAAATTTTATTAAAACAAATACAGATTTTGCACCCCTGATACAAAAATAACCATTTCAAACGAGTAAAAATAAATAGAATAGGTGGCGCCCCCTACAAAAAACCAAAACTACTTACCTAAACGTCAAATTCATTTCCTAAGCATTCTTGTGAAAAATGCAAAATGAAGGTAATAACTTCAACACGCATCGATTATCAAATAATCGAGTTGAAATTTTCATGTCCAAATATCTAGAAAACTGTTGCTTATAGCTTTTTTAGGTAGATATGATAGAGGAATAAATTTTTTTACTGAAATATATGCAGAAGTACGCTCAAAAAAGTTATGAAAAAGACGTGTGGGTGGCGCCCCCTACGAGTAAGACCAAGGTTCGAATTCGACACCTCAAAAAACCTCTCAATACCAATTTTCGTTTGATTAAGGTTAGTATTTCCAAAGTTATTTAAAAAAAACGAAAATAAAAATGAAACTTCAACACCCTGTATCTTGGACAATTTATATTAGAATAATGTGAGGAATCACCTCCTGAAGTTTGTCAAAGTACTTTTGAATCATCCTGTATATTACAATTAAATCCTGAATAATTGGAGATAGGACGACAAAGTTGAATTTCACAATACTGAAAGTTCGCACAGTAGAAGTCATCTGATGAGTAGAAAGCATTCGCCTGAAGAAGACTTTTTACAGAATTTTTGAATTTTCTTGCATTAGCTATGATTTTGATCTCGTTGGGTAGGTGATTATATAATTTTTTACGATTATAAATTATGGAGTTTTTTATTTGTGTCGGTGTTGGAATTGGTAAGGATATATCAAGTGTTTGTCTAGTGTTATATTGTGTTTTTTTATGGATTTTGTTTTGAAATTTCTTATGAATGAGACATACTGTTTCTAAAATAAAAATACAAGGTAGTGGTAATATTTCATGTTTGTTGAAGAGTGGCTTGCAAGAATCCCGGAACTCAGCCTAGCACATACACCTTAATGCTCTTTTTTGCAAGACAACATATTGAACAAATATTGACTACAAGATCCCCAAACATAAATTCCTTGTCCCAGGTGTGAGTCTACTAAAGCATAATATACACTTTTTGCCATATCTTCACCAAGTTCCCATGAAGTGGTTCTTACAGCAAAGCATCGTGACGCAAGTTTTCTTCTGAGTTTTCAATGTGATCTTCATATTTCAATTTATCATCAATATGTAAACCCAGAGACTGTGTTTATGTCATATTACTGATCACTTGATTTCCTAGATGAAGCTCTTGTAAATTACATTTGAAAGTAAGGATGTTAGTTTTTGAGATATTGAAAGAAACCATACCGCCTCTCACTGATCACATTATGTTTGGCAAGATATAAAACAATGCGTTTTAATGGTATTTTTTTCAAATTTTTTCATAAACTAGAATCGAAATGGGTCAGATTTGAAGGGGGTTTGATTTTTCAATAATTTTTAGAGCCCGAGTAAAAAATTTCTATTTTAAACGATACATTGAAGACATGTGAAACTGGACCTGAGAGCTTGTTGTTTCAAAAATGTTGGTTGGATGTTGTCCAATCCCAGAGCTTTGTTTGGCTTCAAAACCTCAGTTATGTATACAATCTCATAAGCTGTTATAGGCTCGAACTTGATCACGTCCTGTATAACTGGTTTATCGAATTGCTTTGAGGAATGTTTGATTTCTGAAGCCTGTGTGCATGATCTGAAGACACTAACGTGGTTGGGATTCCTACTTTGAAAATTACAATGATTTGGCACAAGGATATGTGGTATTTTAGTATAATAATCTTATTTGTACTGCTTATATTTGAAGTAAAGAACGATTTGTGACTTATAAATTCGAGAAACCATTGGAACAGGAGAGTGTGTATGAAAAATTTAGGATGAACAGTAAACAAATTCACTCACACAATCCAAAAAACAACGAAACATGGTTATTTTTGAATGAAATCATGACAATGAGACAAACAAATCAAGTGTAGCGAAATGGTTGGAAAACTCATTATTGAACAGTATTACTATACAGGGCTTTTCACGATGAGCGTTAATTAGACGTTTCTGGCAAACCAGACAACAGATCAACCTGAAAATTTCACAGAATGCATAAATTCATATGTTCTACAGGCCTAAAATTTGAGACGATGCGGCGTTGCCGCTTCTACTATAAAGTATCGGCTACTTTGATTTTTCAAATGGAACACCCTGTATATAAAATAATATTATGATTTCTTATCATTTCGTCAACAACTTCATGTACAACTTCCATGTACCTATCTGTTACCGTTCAGAAGATATAAATTAATTTCGATTTTTTTTACCAAACATGTACTTTTATAAACGTGGATAATCTTGAACTCTCTGGTACTAAGATGATCAAATTCGAAATGGAGTGGAGTGATACCATGAGGATCTTCACTTCGAGTAATATTTTTGTTTGCCTCATACAGGGTCTTTAAAAACTGCAGGTACTTGAAAAATGAGTGGAAGTCAATTTTTTCAAATAGAATACCCTGTATATTTCCACATTTTTGAGATCTACATCCAATTTCAGATTGACTTAGTTCAGATAATCCTAATTCGATGTCCAACCGTTTTCGAGATAAACTGTTTCAAACAGAAACTGACGCGGTTTCCTTGTATTCATCACTTATTTTTGAAATTTAACAGATTCCGTTCGATGTTCCTTCATCAAGCACAGATAATACAATGAATCAATAATTATTAAAATACTCTTGAACCATCAAATGAAACTTCTCTTCAAACAATAGTTTTATTAACGCCGACACACGAACTGAAAATAATTTCATGAATTAGTAAGTTAATTCAATTGTCAGTGTATTTCAGAATATGTTCGAACACATCTCCACCTCTACCTAAACAAACATGTAATCTCTTCAAACGATTTTCATGTGTAGCGCTTCTGATTGAGTCTGGAGTTAAACTATTGAAAGCAGTTCTAACTCTCGATTTCATATCTTCCATTGTTGTTACTGGGTTGGAGTAAACCATATTTTTAATGGAATCCAACCCAAAATAATCTAATGGATTGCCATCTGGTGTTCTAGGAGGCCAACGAAAAGGTCCATTATTACCAATCCATCTGTCTTCGAAGATTTCAGTTGAAGCTTCGCTTACTGAACGAGAATTATGGGGTGGAGCACCATCCATTTGGTACCATGCACGTTCTCTTCCTGGCCTATTATTTAAAATCATTTGAATTCCATGTCTCAGTAGATCTTCATATTTTGTTGCATTCAAATTATCATCATAAAACTCGATATAAAAAATTGACCCATTCTTTATGGCACAAAATACATTGAATTGCCATCTTTCTTGAAAACCCCTTTGGCGAACGACATGGGGATTTTCTGGTGCCCAATAATATTGAAAACTCCATTTTTTGTGAACTTGGCCTAATTTGTCCATATGATATTATCAAGGAAATGTTTATCCTCTTGAGTCTAAGTAACCATTCAAAGAATTCCACTCTACAAGGCAAATTAGTCTGTGTCGGACACTGTAGAATTTATAGGAATGCCATTTGTGCTTATTGAGAATGCGATAAATTGTCACGTAGGGTATACCTATCTCCCTTTCAGCCTCGTGTAGAGAAGCATTTGGAAATGCATGTGTTTTGTATGTGGGTTGATTACCACAATCTAGTTAATTTGATAGGTTTTGAATAAAATTCAAAGTAACGATAACGAGAACTTCAATGTGTCTCTTGCGAAATACATTTCAGAACTAAATAACAAACTTAACAAGAGCAGCAAAAAGGGCATAAACTTTCTCTTGCCACATGGTGAAGAGGTTATCCTCCAGCAGGTACCTAGACGACCCGTACGGATTATGGATAATAAACAGATGATACACCCGAAGTACACATTGCTGGGAAGATATTCCCTAATATAGTCTTTAAAGAAAAAGTCATTTTGTACAGAACATAGCCGCCCCCTTGAAAGCCATGAGGGTTTCAACTAAACAACATTGATTGTCTTGATTGCCCGGTATAGGAAGAACACAAAGTTTACATGTAGGGCGCTGACAAATTCCATTGACTGTCTTCATCGTCACAGTTCGAACCACTCCGTCGGAACCAGGTAATAACTTAATGACTCTGCCCAAGAGCCACTTCAATGGTGGGAGTCCATCTTCTTTTACGAGAACAAGAGTATCCAATTTTAGTGTCTGTGGATGAGTCTCCTTCCATTTTGTACGTATTTGCAAGTTGGATACGTACTCCTTCGTCCATCTAGACCAGAAATGTTGTGTCATTTTCTGGATGTGTTGGTAACGGCTCAAACGATTGGTTGGGGTTGATAGCCAATCACGATCCGGAACAGCAGTCAGCTTGTCGCCAATTAAAAAGTGTGCCGGGGTCAGAGGTAAAGGATCATTTGGATCTGATGATGAGGCATAAAGAGGTCTACTATTGGGACAGGATTCAATTTGTGCTGCAAGTGTGGACAGCTCCTCAAGAGTTAGAGAAGTGTCCCCAACAATTCTTTTTAGGTGATATTTAACGGACATTACGCCGGACTCCCAGAGCCCGCCAAAATTAGGTGCTCGGGGAGGTATGAAATTCCAAGATAAACCTTCTTGGCTCAATATAGTTTGAATAATGTCATTGGAATCTTCAAGGAATTTTTTCAACTGAGCCCTCACTCCCACAAAGTTGTTGCCATTATAAATTTTTTCAATGTAGCGATAAAGGGTTCCTCCATGACTTTAGTCGCGAAGCAAATTAATATATAGATGTATGATTTAGTTAATTTACAATTTTGTAATTTTCTATCCTTCAAAGGAAACAGCCCGCAGTAATGAACCCCGGTAAACGTAAACGAACGAGCGGGCGTAAGCCTTTCCTTTGGAAGATCACCCATTATATTATTTATGCTATCCGCTATGAATCTATAGCACTTGACACATTCATGTACCACCTTACGCGCAAGGTTACTCCCAGAAATAGGCCAAAAACGCTATCTGAGAGATGCCAACTGAACTTGTGGACCTGAATGCAGTATTCTGACATGTTCATCATGTGCTATCAAAATGAATAAAATATGTGCCTTTGGCAAAACGGCTGGATATTGTAACGAACCTAGGCCGGACCTGTCGCATCGCACGTTGCCGTCGACAGCGATGAGGTCATCCCCAGAGATGTTCGAGAACAGTCCAGTCGCTCTGCCGCGGAGAGCAACGGTCGATATTGGAAACGATTGGAACATGCTGGTCGTCAACTGCCGGAATTCGAAAGATCGGGAATTCTGTGACGGAGATAAATAGGTAGCCCTCAAGATGGCACGGACAGTCTGAACGAGCCCATACGATCGAGCTATACAGTGGAGTAGTAATATAAATTAAGTTGTAGATTAAGTGTGAAATAAATTAGTAGAACCAAGTTAAGTTTATTTACGTTACAATTGGTGTCGGAAGTGAGATTTTGAAAATAAACAAGTGATCGTGGAGTGGATAGTCAGAAAAATAAATTGATAGACCTTTTTGTACGCCCAAAATAGACAGTGGCCCGGTTTTCGCGAAGTGGACAATTGTGCGTGGGAATATAAACTGATACACTCTTCGCGTGAAACAGACAATAGACTGGTGGCCCGTGGAAAAGAATTCGCGAAGTGAATTTTTAACAAACTGATAAACTTTTTCGTGTGAAACAGACTGATACCTCGTCAAAGACAAAATGTGTTCAAGAAAAGTGCGGCCTTGCGGACTTGAAGGTAGCGGAATTGAAACAGGAATTGGTGGAAATGGAACTGGAAACAACGGGTAAAAGCAAGTACTCCAGGAAAGACTTGCAGAAGGACTTATACAAGATGGTGAGGACCCCGGAAACATTTTATTCGAAGTTCCCGGAGGTGATTTGAGTCCGATAATAGAATCCTTGAAAGAAGAGCTGCAACAAAATTCGAGGACTTTGGAAGAGAAGCTTGAAGAAAATTCAAGAAGCCTGGAAGAAAATTCAAGAAGTCTGGAAGAAAATGCTAGAAATCTGGAAGAGAAGCTTCAAGAAAATTCTAGAAATCTGGAAGAGAAGCTTCTAGAAAATTCAAGAAGCCTGGAAGAAAATTCTAGAAATCTGGAAGAGAAGCTTCAAGAAAATTCTAGAAATCTGGAAGAGAAGCTTCTAGAAAATTCAAGAAGCCTGGAAGAAAATGCTAGAAATCTGGAAGAGAAGCTTCAAGAAAATTCTAGAAATCTGGAAGAGAAGGTTCTAGAAAATTCAAGAAGCCTGGAAGAGAAGTTCCTGGAAAACACAGAAGGCCTAAAAAAAGAATTGTGTGGTGTGGCTAATTTTCTAGAAGAAAGAATGGGAACCGTTGAGACAGAGATAGATAAAATTAGGGAGCAAATGAACACGGAGGTAGATAAAATCAAAGATGGGGTCGAGGCAGAAATGGACAAAATAAAGGAAACGATCAGTAAGCTGGGAAAACAAATTAATAGTGCGTCCTCCACAGAGATGGTTAACGAAAATGCAATGCTGGACTTGAGTTTGAACGTGGATAAAGTTCAAGAGGGTATAAAAGATGTCAAGGTCATTTCAGAAATAGGGAAGCTTTCCATGAAGCCGCCCCAGTTCGACGGAAAAACTCCATGGGCAAATTACCGCCGGCAGTTTGAAGCAGCGGCCAAAGCAAATGGATGGAATGCAGGGGAAAGAGCTGTAGCACTAACACTTGCATTACGTGGAGAAGCGCCGAATATTCTACAAACTCTTACCGCCCAAGAACAGGAGGACTATGATCAGCTGATTAAACATCTAGAATTACGATATGGCCAGGCCCATTTGGAACACGTATACCACTCCCAACTGAAAAATCGCTGCCAGAAATCGGGCGAATCCTTACAAGAATTCGAAACTGATATTGCACGCTTGGTTCGTCTCGCATATCCAGCCACACCAGAAAATGTAATGGAGCGACTGGCGGTTCAAGCATTCCTGGATGGACTCCGTGACCAAGAAACCAGACAAGCGTTGATATTAGCTCGTCCAACACATCTCGTAGACGCACTGGCACGCGATTTGGAATTCGAAGCAGCAAAACAATGCTGCAAAAGCCAAAGTAAAGTTCAAACAATTGAGGAAGACTCACAGGAGCCTGCTAACTTGGAAGCTGCCATAAGAAAAGTGATGAATGAAGTGTTGCCTGAGAAAAGACAGATAAGATGCCGGAATTGTGGAAAATTTGGACATGTGCGTAGCAAATGTCCAACATTCATCGACTCCGATGCAGGAAAACTAAAAAAGGTCGACGAGAAGGGGCAATCGTCGGCATGTGTCCGGCAAGCCCCGGTTAACAACGCATATGTCGCTATCCTTCAACGACAGAACAAAGGTGTCTTCGTAGACGGTCTCATCAATAACGAGCCTTGCACCATGCTGCTAGTTACAGGTGCGACTAGGACAATTCTCGGGCCTTCCTTTGCCAGAACACCGGAACGGATTGAACCGACAACTTGGAAGCTACGCACAGCAACAGGGGAGCCAGCTACTGTATATGGCGAGCTACCGATTGAAATAGTTTTGGGCAGCACTAAAGTGAAACATCAGGCACTTGTAGCGGACATCGAAGACGATACAATCATCGGAATGGACATCATGAATGCCAGAGGGTTTGAATTGGATTTCAAAGACGGCGTCCTACGTGTCAACGGAGAAGAGCTGGTGCTTCATGGGAGAAGTGAGGGGTTGATCCGTGTGTTGTTGGCTGAAGATGTAAGCGTACCTGAGAGGGCTGAAACCATTCTGGAGGCTCGCCTGGACGGGAGTACGAGCAGTGGAAACGTGGTGATGTTCGAGCCCAAACTTCATGATGAGAAAATTGGACGAGGGATTGCACTAGGAAAGACCTTGTGGCGTGCTGACAAATTTGTGCCGGTAAGGGTCATGAACGTCAATTATTTTCCAGTGACCTTGAAGAAAGGAACAATATTGGGGCACTGCTCGTCAGTTTCCTCAGTGATCCGGAGCGTACGAGGTACGATTAGCCAACCCAACAACTTGCCCACAGAACTAGAAAAATTAGTTGCCATCTCTTCCAAAGACATAAAACCAGCTCAACAGCCCAAACTAAGAGATTTAGTCAAAAAGTACCAAGACATCTTCGATACCGGACAAGGAAAAGGGGGTCGAACTAATGTGGTCCAGCACAAGATTGATACTGGGGGTGCCCGACCGATCCGGCAATCAGCAAGAAGACTTCTCTGCCAAGAAGGAAGAGGCTGACAAAATAGTCAGCGATATGGGAAAAGAAGGAGTTATCGAACCATCTGACAGTCCCTGGTCCTCTCCAGTCGTACTGGTGGAGAAAAAGGATGGATCGACACGCTTTTGTGTAGACTATCGCCAACTTAATAATGTCACGAAGAAGGACAGTTACCCTCTCCCGAGAATAGATGACACCCTAGACACGTTGGCTGGTTCCACGATTTTCTCGACCCTTGATCTGAAGAGTGGATACTGGCAAGTAGAACTGGCTCAGGAAGATCGAGAAAAGACTGCTTTTACCATCGGCTTCAGGATTGTGGCAGTTCACCGTTATGCCATTCGGGCTCTGTAATGCTCCCGCCACATTCGAAAGATTGATGGAAACAGTACTGAAGGGACTCTCATGGAACACGTGTCTAGTGTATCTCGACGACATAATTGTGGTCGGCAGATCGTTTGAGGACCACGTGAAAAACTTGGAGGAAGTATTCCTGCGACTGAGGAACTACGGATTGAAGCTGAGCCCTAAGAAATGCCATCTGTTCCAAAAAGAAGTACGGTACCTCGGCCACGTTGTCTCTGGGGAAGGAGTAGCAGTGGATGACCAGAAGATCAAAGCTGTTAAGGATTGGCCCATCCCAAAAGACATTCACCAACCCGAAGTTTCCTTGGTTTATGCACATACTATCGCCGATATGTGCTGGATTCGCCAGCATCGCTAAACCACTGACCAGGCTCACGGAGGCCAAACAAAGTTCCAGTGGTCCGAAGAATGTCAAGACTCATTCAGGAAGCTGAAAGGAGCTTTGATCAACGCACCTGTACTGAGCTATCCCCACCGAAGGGAAATTCATTTTGGATACGGACGCCAGCAACGTGGGACTTGAGCTGTCCTATCTCAGATCCAGGAGGGACAGGAGAAGGTCATTGGTTATTTCAGCAAGACGCTTAGCAAACCAGAGCGAAATTTACTGTGTCACCAGGCGAGAGCTGTTAGCTGTTGTAAAGGGAGTGGAGCACTTCTACAAGTACGTGTATGGAAGAAGATTCCTGTTGAGAACTGACCATGCAGCTCTCAAATGGCTCTTACAGTTCAAAAAATCCTGAGGGTCAAGTAGCACGTTGGAACGAGAGACTCCAAGAATTCGATTTCGAGATAGAACATCGAGCCGGAACTAGCCATAAGAATGCAGATGCCTTGTCGCGAAGACCATGTCCAGATGATTGCTCACATTGCCGACGAGCAGAAGAGAAAGAAGCAACACTTGTAGAACCGCAGCAATGGATGACAACTGGAATGACAGCAAGATCCAGAAAGACCAAGAGAAAGACCCCGACCTTGGCTTAGTTGTCAGCTGGAAGAAGGGCAATCGAAGACCATCATGGCAGGAAGTCGCAGGTTACTCGCCGGCTGTTAAGTCCTATTGGGCACAATGGAACTCTCTTATTCTGGACAATGGGATCCTGAAACGTGTTTGAGGCCGATATTGGTGGGGAAGACAGACGCCAAATAATTGTTCCCAGGAACAGAAGAGAGGAAGTGCTGCGGAAATCCATGATGGAGTCGCTGGAGGACATCGGGGGAGTGACAAAGACCCTGCAGAAAGTGAGGCAACGGTTTTACTGGGCCAATTGTCAAGCTGACGTCCAGGACTGGTGCAGAAAGTGCTGTATGCGCTGCTAGTAATGGACTCGAATACGACCCAAGGCCCCGATGCGTCAGTACAACGTAGGCAGCCCGTTCGAGAGAATCGCCATTGACATCGCCGGCCCGTTTCCCGTATCCGACCACGGGAATAAATACATCCTTGTGGCAATGGACTACTTCAGTAAGTGGGCGGAAGCCTATGCCCTGCCCAACCAGGAAGCCATCACCGTCGCCGACGTCTTGGTGAAAGAGTGGATATGTCGATTCGGTATTCCAATGGAGCTGCACTCGGATCAAGGCAGAAATTTCGAATCCAACCTTTTCCAAGAAATATGTCTACTGCTGAACATCCGCAAGACAAGAACCACGGCCCTACATCCGCAGTCCGATGGAATGGTGGAACGGATGAACAGGACGATCAACCGCCACTTGTCCAAGGTTGTCTCTGACCATCAAAGAGACTGGGACCAGTATCTTCATTTGTTCCTGATGGCCTATCGATCCGCAGTACACGAGTCAACAGGTCAAACTCCTGCTAGTATTATAATGGGCCGAGAACTGCGACTGCCTTGTGACCTGAAGTTTGGGATACCGCCAGGACAAGACACTGCGGGAGAGGAGAATGGACGACATCCACGAACGAGTCCGGTTGAACATCCAGAGTGCCAGCGATAAAATGAAGAAGACTTATGACATCAAGGCCGACGCTGGAGGATTTAAGGTTGATGACCTGGTTTGGCTGTACAACCCCAAACGTCGTCGTGGACTATCACCAAAGTTGCGGAACTCGTGGGAAGGCCCGTATAAGATCGTGAAAAGGATAAACGACCTTGTGTACCGAATCCATAAGCCACCCCGAGGGAAACCAAGGGTCGTCCATTTCAACAGGTTGGCCCCTTACGCTGGAAACCATGACCAAGTTCGCACCCTCAAGCCACCGGAGGATGATATGACGTTCGAGAAGTTTATGTCCTTGTATTCAAACGGGCAGAAAGTTCTACATGGGGTTACTAGAGAGGAGTCACGAGATCTTTCGAGGTGCCTGTGACTACGCACTAGCGCACTGTGTGGCAGAAGATCTTCGAATGTCCAGGGGCATCGCCGTAGTGTTCTCCAAGAAATTTGGTCAACTCCAAACACTGCGGGAGCAGAATCCAGAAGTTGGTGGGGTGCTACAGTTGAAGAAAGGCCAGAGAAACATCTACTACCTAGTTACCAAGAGGCATTCCCAAGATAAACCGTCCTATGAAGATGTCTGGAAGAGTCTCACCAAACTAAGAGATACCTATGGTGGACCAGAGTCTGGTGGATCTAGCAATTCCAAAATTGTCCTGTGGTATTGATGGGTTGGACTGGAGAGTCATAAGAAGTATGCTGGAGGCGATATTCAGATCCAGCGGCGTCAAGATTTTGGTTTGCTGTAACCCTCTTCCACGACCGATCATGAAGACCGTGGAGTGTTACTTCCATCGAACTTCACGGTGCAGATATGGGGAGTCATGCAGATATCGTCACACTCCAAGGATGAAATTTCGGGACGAAATGTCTTTAAGAAGGGGGCAATGTAACGAACCTAGGCCGGACCTGTCGCCTCGCACGTTGCCGTCGACAGCGATGAGGTCATCCCCAGAGATGTTCGAGAACAGTCCAGTCGCTCTGCCGCGGAGAGCAACGGTCGATATTGGAAACGATTGGAACATGCTGGTCGTCAACTGCCGGAATTCGAAAGATCGGGAATTCTGTGACGGAGATAAATAGGTAGCCCTCAAGATGGCACGGACAGTCTGAACGAGCCCATACGATCGAGCTATACAGTGGAGTAGTAATATAAATTAAGTTGTAGATTAAGTGTGAAATAAATTAGTAGAACCAAGTTAAGTTTATTTACGTTACAATATGTTTTAATAAATTCAAAATTAGAATATTTCAATCGAAAAAATCTATATTCTGCACGATTCTTCGAAATTTGATTATTTATGAAAATCACATCATTCAAAGTGCTACCACCTATAAGAAAATTATGAACGTAAAAATCATGGATTATGGTGGAGCTT
>JAFIRS010005405.1:0-58114 GCA_018342105.1 Gonioctena quinquepunctata | reverse complement strand
TTTGTTTCTTTTTGGCAAAAATTCCATAATGCATTGATACCGCTGGACCACTCGGAAGTTAATTTGTAATGAAACTATTACCAATCTGTTGCTACATTGGTATGGTTGCTTTTCCTGAAAAAAGGCCATAAAAAACTTATGCACCACTTTTTTCCAGGCAGTAAATTATTTTTCTTATGTTTTCTGAATACTAACATTTTGAAAACATTGCATTATGTTACTCGATTGGCCAGGTTTTATGCAGCCCGCTCTTAGCCTATAATTAATGGGATTAGTAATTATATTAATTCATTGATAATTCTGTATGAATGATCAAAAGAGCACATATTTGACTCCGTTTGTGGGCAGGAGAAGTACTTCCAAAGTAGTCAACTCTATTACTCACCTGATCTTCACTGTTCATTTTTCTACACTTCACTATACACTATACCTGCTTAATTTCGGAATGAGGTTTGAAATGAAGTAGTTCGAAAGAAGTCATGCGATCAATCAATCACGACTTTCATCTTGAAATTATGTCTTCTATCTCGTAATTCCGACTTAGTAAGTCGTATTAGTGAGTCGTAATTGTATAATTCCGAGCTAGTAAGTCGTAATTACGTGTTAGTAAGTCGTAATTGTATAATTCCGACTCAGTAAGTCGTAATTACGTGTTCGTAAGTCGTAATTTTTTATAAAATAAAATGAAAAATTATTTCGTGAAAGTTTTCAGCATTTTCAGTTGACTCATTAATGATATAGACAACTTTTCTGCACAAAAGTTGAAAATATTTTAATTTTTGTCCTATGCAATTGAAATTCGCCTAGTTCTCACAATAAACTTGACCTTGCCCCGCAGCTACATCATATTTCTGCCAACAGGCGCTTATGGACATTTCGCCTCCTTCCTATATCTTTTTGGTCATTACGACATACTGTTTCATTTTATTTGACGTTTCGGTAGGAAACTCATGCCTTCTCAGAGTATTATTGATCACTCTAAGAATTGTTGCAGTTAGAAAAATACATGAATGTTAAATGAGATAAATTAAACTTAACATAAAGCGTAGAAATTCGGTTTTTTTATTGGCCATTTGCTCATTCATAACTATTTTCATCTCAGGTGAGGTAAAAACAGGAGGAACATTTAATATAATTTTGTGAAATTTTGTTGTTTGAAACAAACGGTTGTGTGGATTTTTATAAACTGAGAACGTATTTCTACGCTTTATGATAAGTCTGATTCATCTCCTCTAACATTCATGTATTTTTCTTACTGCAAAAATTCTTAGAGTGATCAATAATATTTTGAGAAAGGCATGAGTTTCCTGCCGAAACATCAAATAAAATACAGTTTGTCATAATGACAATATTTCATTTGGACCTATCCCAATAAAATTGGAGTTTTAACTATACAAGGGTCAAAGAAAAAGTACCAAACTATATGAATATATTTTATTCTTCATTAATAGGAAGTAGCAAAGCCGATAGTGAACAGATGCTCCCCAAAAATATTAAAAAGTGGAATCATAAAAGGGGAAAAAAGTCAAATATAGATAATAACAGACTTTCAACCCTTATATCGAATATATCTAAGGTATTTAAGAAGTTAATGGAAATAAGACTTAGTAATTTCATCAAAAAACTTAGTACTTTATCGGATCGTCAATATGGCGTTAGAGAGGGTACATCTTCAGAGAACGCTATATTCAAAATGACCTCTATCATTTATAAATCAATAGATAAAAAAATTCCTATGATCAGCATATTTCTAGACCTCTCTAAAGCATTTGAAACCTTTTTGGAAAACTCCAAAAATACGGAATTGGGGAAACACGAATTTCTGAAAAGCCACTTGTCTGATAGGGAACAGAGAGTGGAGTTCGAAGGAACTTATAGTATAGCAAGAACAGTTACTTTTGGAGAACCCCAAGGAACTGCCTTGGCCCACTTTTATTTGTTTTATATATGAACAGTATGCTCTCTCTTAATACTACCAACAAAATCATCAATTTTGCCGACGGTACAACCATTTTGTATACTTCTTTTTATACGAAGTAGAAAAACTCAAAGTCATCCCCACAATTTAATATCGCAATCGATCAGTTATGTGATGGTGGATAGGTAAAAAACCATCGATAAGTATATGTTTCGAACCTCTATAGGTTCATCATCAGCTGAATGTGAAATTATGTAGAGGAAAAAATTATGGGTAAAAAAATATTTATTATAAGTCAAGAGTTCCATATTCAGAACGAATGACAAAATGAAGGTTTGGTTCTGTCATTTCTCATGGTAGGATTCAGTGGTGCCGTCCCGTTGCCCTGTTTGAAGTCAATGTTCAATGTACTGTTTTATGAAAGTATTTGTGGTTTTGTGATCAACAAATGAATAATGAATCCAGAAAATAGTCAAATAGTTATTCTTCTATTGAAAATGAATCCTTATATATACCTAGCCTGCGAAATCTATCTTAATTTTGAAATTTTATCAACCAGTGAAATAGAAATGTCAAATTCTGTGCTCATGCGCCATAATGTAACTAGTAAATATAAGTGCTTTTGATTTATATAAGTTTATGAGCATGAATACGAAATAATGTTCACATGAGTGGATAAAAGTATTCAGTGTACATGAAAGAAGTGTCTGACACAAAAACGCTCACTTTGTTTTTCATAACAATTAATTGTTATAATGTTAGGAAATGATTATAAAATAATAAAACTCATAATTCATTGTTATTATTAGGTATATAAGTTATCGTAGTTCATGCTATGTTTGTTTTACAATTTTTCTATAGTTTTTACTATTCTAGAATCTTATAACATATTCTAGTCAACGCCTACGTATAAAAAAGTCAGTCCTGAAGTATCTCCATTGTCATAAGTATGTGACCAACAATACATTTATTTTGAATACACAATAAAAATAACATGGAAATTTAAATTCACGAAAAAACATTGTATCTCAAGTAGATGAAATGGTATACAAGTTGGAACATCCTGTATGGTAAATCATATCAGGAGTAACCCAACAGTGAGTTGCCAAAAACAATGGGAAGAAAATAATCAAATATAAAAATTATGAAAACAGAAAAATGTCAAATATGAATTTTATCCAAATCTGTAGATATAATATAAGGTCTAGAATAGTACATTGTCAATAAAATCATTGGAATAAGTTAGAATAACAAAAACTCAGACAGAAAGTGGGAATACATTTCAAAATTTGTGAAAAAAACCAAAATGTGCGGGTTGCCAAGAGAAAATGTAACAAGCTTGAGGAAATAAAAATTGAAATGTAAAAACGAAACCAGATACAAAATTTAGAGGAAAAAATACAACAAAAATCTAGATAAAGACTAGCAGAACTATCTTAAACCGCTATATAACTGATTCACATACAAATGGAAAAATAAGCAAACCAGAAGAAACCACATACTTTATTAAAATAACAAAGTCCAGTCCATGCCATTCCCAGGAACAAAAGGGGCTTTTTGCAGTGTAGCTGTATGTTCCAGTAAGCACGAACACTTCCAATAGACAGAAGAACACCAGAAAGCAGGTATTTCAACAAAACTAAATAAGTGCAGGTTCAGACACTTATAGTGACTATTTGATCATTTGTGTCCATTAATTTGAACTTTTGTTGGTTTGTTCTATTCTCACAGACTGTCCTTGACATTCAAACGTTTATTCACAAAATATTTTTCATACACAAGAAAGGCTATCATTTTTCATCACTGTTTTCAGTTAGATAAATTAGATTTCGAAGAGTAAAACAAAAAGAGTAAGACAACATAGCCGGAGTTTCATTTTTGTTATGATAGGTATTGATTCGTAAAATTATTAAAAAAAAGGAAATCACTGGACAAATCTACCATAATGTAAATATTCATAAAGCACCAATCACAACAATAGGCGACAAATGCGGGCCAATCATAAATTATAATTATAAATGAATAATAAAGTACATATTTCAACAATTGGCGCCGCAACGCGAGGCAAATGAGGGAAATAACAGCGATAACAGCAACGTGGGGAGCAACAGTAAAGTGGGCGAAATGACAAAAAAAAGGCGAAATTGTGATAATTCAATCAACATTATAACAATTGTCGCCCAACGCGGAGCAGAATTGCCAAAATAATAATTAGAAGGAAGTGTAAATTTTACAGGAATTGAAAAGTTAAACATTTGTTTGAAATCAAATATAATTATTCAGGGAAAATATGAAGTTGACATTGTAGAATTCTTGTATTGACATAGTTCTATAAGTGTGGAGAAAATGGATTTGAGAGATGGTAAAAAAGTTGGTTTGGAAGAAAATGCAAAAGGTGGAGAGAGAGGTGATCAGGAACAAGGAGAGAGTAGTTATGTGAGAGAGAGTGAAATGCAAAGTGAAAGAACAGAAATGGAGAGTCAGTTTAATTTTTTTATGGATTTCATGAAAAAGAAAATGAAAGAAAACACAGATAGAATAATGGAAAGTTTGGACATAATGAATGATAGAATGATAGAAAGTATGGGAAAAATGGAAGAAAGTTCCAAAGAAAGTAACGAAGGAATATGTAAATCATTTGAAACAAGTAGTGAGAAAAATAATAAGGAATTTCAGGGAGTGGTTATACAAAAAACAGATGATAGTAACAATGTATTAGAAAAATATGATAAACAAATACAAAATATGAAAATGAATTTTGATGAAATAAATAATGAATTTATGGATAATATGAACATGAATAATAAAAATTTTGAGATGCAACAAGGGAAAATAAATGATAAAATAATAATAATGGAAATAAATGACATGAACATGACCAATGAAAATTTTGAGATGCAATAAGGGAACATAAATGATTAAATAATACAAATAGTTATGAATGAAATAAACATGACTAATAAGAATTTTGAAATGCGACAAGGAAAAATACATGATCAAATAATAATAATGGAAATCAATGACATAAAATGGCTCTAAACATTTTGAGATGAAAAAAAAAAAAATAAAAATAAAAATTAAAATCAAATATAAAAATAAATAATTTTAAAATTGAAATAAAATATATGTTTGAAGTTACAAAACAAGTACAATTCCATAGAGGGAGAGATAAATAATAAATATAAAATTTTAAGGAACAATCAATTGTAGGTTTAATAAATTTGGTAAAAGGTACGGAACAAAATAAGTTTGAAATAATTTGATAGATACTGTTTCAGAAACATTTGAATAAAATAAAATGAAATGGAAAATAAACTCAAAGGAAAAAATACATCAACGAGGAAACAAATCAATACATGAATTGAAATTTGAAGAATGAAAATGATAATATTGAATAACAATCAATAATACTTAAAAACATAGAATTTGAAACAATTATTGGTACAGATCAGTTAGATAGAAAAAGTAGAAACCAAAATAGATTATGAAGGGAAAATATAGAGATGGATAATAATTCATATGAATTTTGAAGAAAAATGAAATGAAATAAAGATAAAAATATTTTGTGTATAAAAAGAATGAATGTGAGGAAAGTAAGTGGAAATGATAATGATAATAATAATAATGAAGTATATAATAAGAAATATGGAGATGATAATAATGAAGGTATATCAATAATTAAAATGAAGGTATACTAATGAATTATCAATAAATATAATAAGTAAATCATGTTTGAATATCGAAAGAGTATATGCACAAAATAAAAGTAAATAAGTTGAGAGATTTAGATTGATGAAATATCCAATTCAATATGAAAACGAAGAACAATTAAAGGAAGAGATAGGAAAAATAATAAAACGGAGTATAATTGAGAGGAGTCCAATAAATATTAAATCTAATTAATATTGAAAATATATCAGTATGAAATAAAATATCAAATGTCAGGAATGATGATATCTTGAAGAAGTTTTATCTCTTGAATTGAAGAGAATTCAGAAGGGAAGTCAGGTAGTTTCTGAAAAAAAAAAGAAAGTAATATTAGTAATTGTAAATAATGAACTGATATTCAAATTTTTCTAGCAGGTATTAAAATGTTGAATATAGATTTGGGGAAATTGTTATGTATATATATATATATATATATATATTATATATATATATATATATATATATATATATATATATGTATATATGATTATAAAATAATGAAACTTATAATTCATTGTTATTATCAGGTATTCAAGTTATCGTGGTTCATGCTATGTTTGTTTTACAATTTTTCTATACTTTTTACTATTCTAGAATCTTATAACATATATGTATAAAAAAGTCAGTCCTGAAGTATCTCCATTATCGTAAGTATGTGACCAACAATACATTTATTTTGAATACACAATGAAAATAATATGGAAATTTAAATTCACGAGAAAACATTGTATCTCAAGTAGATTAAATGGTATACAAGTTGGAACATCCTGTATGGTAAATAATATCAGGAGGAAACCCAACATCGACATGTAAAAAACAATGGGAGGAAAATAATCGAATATAAAAATTGTGAAAACAGAAAAATGTCAAATATGAATTTTATCCAAATCTGTAAAAGGCTAAAAGTACATTGTAAAAAAATTAGAATAAGTTAACATAACAAAAACTCAGACATATAGTGGGAATACATTTTAAAATTTGGGAAAAAAAAACAAAATGTGCGTGTTGCCAAGATAAATTGTAGCAAGCTTGAGGAGGTGAAAATTGAAATGTAAAAACGAAACCAAAAACGAAATTAAGAGAGAAAAATAGAACGAAAATCAAGATAAAAACTAGCAGAACTATCTAAAACCGCTATATAACTGATTCACATACAAATGGAAAAATAAGCAAACCAGAAGAAACCACTTACATTATTGAAATAACAAAGTCCAGTCCATGCCATTCCCAGGAACAAAAGGGGCTTTTTGCAGTGGAGCTGTATGTTCCAGAAAGAAGCCCAAGCCAAACAAGCAAGGATGAGTTGGTACAAACCAACGATGAGTTCCGACTCGAGAATTTGGAAGTAACCTTGGCGGAAAACACCGAAAATAAGGAAAACACACCCACCGAAAGCCAGATAAACTTAGAAAGCCCAGCAAGTTCCTTTTCAGATGCCAAGTCAAATTTTGGCACACTTTCCAGTACTCCTGGACCAAAGTTAGTACCTAAATTCATATTTCCAGAACCGAATATGGAAGAGAGGAAATATATGCAGCCACAATCAGACCCAGAGGATTACAGAAATTCATACTCTGTTGTAACAAATTTAGAAAATGAATGTACATACATGGATAGGCATGGCATGGAAATGTGGTAGAGCCCCTCGGACCGTCCGAAGTCGTTGAGACTGCGGAGGGGGGACAACGGGCCACGAATTATCCAATGTATTAAAAAATAATACAGAAAGTAATACTAACAAATGTGAATTAAAAAACACAATGAAAAATGCCAGCATAAGTGCGAACGCAGAAGTCCAAACTCCAAATACAGAGTCGGGAAAAGAAACCGAATTCAAACACCCTAAGCTAATGGGACGAATCAGCCGCATAATAAGTAGGGTGGTAACAGACATAGATGTCTCCAAGGAAAGCCAACTGAGGGTTGACACGGAGGATGACAGAATGAGGAAAGCGAGAAAAAAAAACAAGTTCAGAACTACAAATGTCCAAAAAATCCCAGTGGGATGGTAAACTTAAGGAAAATGAAATTAAGGCCAGTGCACCTTACAAATGCGGGGGAACGGCTGACCAGCATATTTTTCTAACAAGTGCAGAAAACCACGCGGTCCACACGCAATGCGTGAACTCAATTTAAGACACAGAGGAGAGTTGCGGATACAATTTGATAACCAGAAAAGAACTGTTGAGTATTCAAAGATCTATCCAAGATAAAGAAAACCTCCAAAACTTCCAAAGCGGATATGCCATAGGAGGAATCCAGAGTAAAGTGAATCCCAAGACCATATATTCGGAAAAAATGGAGACAAACCAGACATCAGAAGCGGAGAAATCCAAAGAGCATTAGGTCATAACAGCGGAAAAAAGTAGAGAATCATGGTGGAGCTGACAAGATATAAGCAAGAAGAAGAAAGAGAAAAGAAGGAACGAGAGGCAAAGAGAAAGCTTGCTGCTCAAAGGCAAAAAATGTATCAAAGCTCCGGAAACGAAAAAGAGGAAAAAGAAGGAAACAAAGAGGGAAAACAGAAGGAAAAAAAGTTGAACTTCATTAAGCATAATATTTCAAAAGAGGACCTCAAAGAAGCAGGGACATCTAAAGATAAGAACCCCTGGAAAAATATGTTGAGGCAAAAAACAAAATGCCATGAACCGAATTGAAACATACGAAACAATTCGAAAATAAGCCGGAAAATACTGTCGAAATCCTGGAAACGCAGAAAGAATTAAACCTCTTGTTAGGTGATATAAGGAAAGAAGCTCAGAGAAGAACCAAAGAGTCGAGAGACCGAATACAGAGCAAATTAGATGAAGACAAGTGTGATGGAATACCATATATTGAGCTTGCCGAGGCGAGATTGAAAACACTAAACGACTGGTTGGAAGTGCTTACAGAAGAGCACAAAAACGAAATTGAATATTTGGAAGCCAGAATCAAGGTGATAGCCATCCCGAAGGGAGAAAGACGAATTAAAACGATAGAAAAGTTCCCAGCGCTGATAAAAGAAATTGGCAAGCAAAAAGAGAAGGGGAAACAAGAAGAAAAGCGAAAACTCAAAATACTGAATAAAAGAGACAGTATAAGCTCAGGCTTTGAAATACCCACTGAAAATAGAAATGGAGCCCTTGCCAGTGAGGAGCACACGCAGGAGTCAGCAAATGATACTGACGCAGAGGCAAAACCAGCGAAGATTACAGATTCGCAAAAAAGAGCGGAGGGAAGGAAGAAAAAGAAATTTAGGGACATGGGAAATGAACAAGCAAATAAGCAAGGGCAAATAGAACTAGGGAACGTAACAGATTCGAAAATAGCACCACCAAAGAGTAAGCCGGGAATAGCCCAAAAACAGGACCCCAAAAATATGAAACAAAAAATGATGTCTCCAATAATAAACAGGTATACTGCCATTGAGAGAAGAAGCACTAGTGGAATTGCAAGAAGAACTGGAAAAAAAGTGTCAAATCAAACTCAACCACGGCAGCCGACAAACAGTACTGCAAACATATACAGATCACGATCATGAGAAAGTCCAGGAACGGCTGGACGGAAGGCATGCTCGTTATCACACATATACGAAGCCGGAGAATAAAGTCCACACCTTTGTGCTGCGGGGCCTGGGAAATAATCCAGAGCCGGCAGAGATAAAAGAGGACTTGAAGAAACAAGGACTGGAAGTCATAAAAGTCACAAGAATGAGAAACATCGAAAGAAAACTATTCGTTGTAACCACGAGCCAGTAGACAAAACTGAATCAGCTGAAGGACAAGCTCCGTACGATACTATATGCCATGATTAGCTGGGAGATAATGGTATTTGATAAGAGGATAACGCAGTGCCACAAGTGCCAGGAGTGGGGCCATGCAACAAGTATGTATAAGAAATTACCTCGATGCGTGAAATGTGAAGAAAATGAAGGCTTTGTATATACAGTTTTGTTTTATGATGTTGTTGAAAAAACAATTCAGTGAGAATTGAATATTGTCAAAAAATGTCAATACAATTTTTCGAAAGGAATTGATTTCATTATTCATTTGACTTGTTGTCTTATTCATTTGGGTTCTTCTTTGAGAGTATTCAAAACACCGGTTAGGTGTCTTTGAAGAATTATCATCTGGCGACCGTGACAGGACCTAAGTACAGATAATGGATAAAGTGGAAAAGGCGTTGGAAATCCATCGGAATTCCTTTAATCGATTATATGATGCTGTATCCAGTTTGTTGAATGAACAAGTCGTAGACCTAATTGATGTTCGAGGAAATATGTGCCTTCTAGAGCAGAAAATTGACATCATCACTGAATTGGACCGACAAATGTTGGAACATTTTTTGGCATCTGATAAAGACCGGACTCAATTGATCGAGGCAGCTTCAGCTGATGAATACTGCACCAAATATCATAAGCTGAAGTTGAGAGTTGAATCGCTGACATGTCAAGACAATCATGGAAGTATACGATCTGAGGCATTGAGTCAATCAAGAAGAAAGATAAAACTCCCCAGAATTGAGCTTAAGAAATTTGGAGGAGAAATAAAAGATTGGCTTCCGTTCTGGAGTCAGTTCAAACGAATCGACAGTGATGAGCAGATGGACAGTGAAGATAAATTTCAATATCTAATTCAGACAACCATCCCGAACTCCAAAGCTCGACTCATCGTTGAAAGTTACCCGCCGACTGCAGTAAATTACCCAAAGGTCATAGAAAGCCTCAAGATCCGATTCGGTAGAAATGATATATTGGTAGAATACTACGTGAGAGAACTGTTAAAGTTGGTTTTGAATAATCTCTCTAGTAAAAGTATGATGAGTTCTCTCTACGACAAAATTGAGTGCCAATTAAGAGCTCTCGAAACTCTGGATGTAAATACAGAAACATGTGCCGCAATGTTATATCCGTTGGTTGAATCCTGCCTGCCAGAAGAATTGATTAGAGTGTGGCAAAGAAGTAGTTATTATAATGATGAATCCCCACTCAAAGATCGATTAGAAAAGCTGATGTCATTTCTGAAAAAAGAAGTCAATAGTGAAGAAAGAATTAACTTGGCTATTTGTGGTTTTGATATCAACAAGAAGAAAAAAGACCACTCCTTTGAGAAAACTGTTTTACCATCAGCATGTGCATTAGTTGATCTGAAATCTGAGAAGAAGTGCATTTTCTGCCTCCAATCACACTCGAATGAAGATTGTCAAGAAGCACAAAAGTGGACAATGAATGATCGTAAGAAGAGGTTGGTGGAACGAGGATGCTGCTATATATGTCTTAAGTTTGGGCATTTAGCCAAAAAGTGTCGAGTATCAATAAAATGTTCCAATTGTAATGGCAGACATGCTACTCTCATGTGCCAGAAGACTATTTCTGCGAAATTAGAGAATACTAGAGTGGAAAGTTCACTTTCGAATAACACCCACACCGAAGTATTCCTGCAAACTTTGAAAGTTAAGTTGGTTAGTGACAGCAGAGTTCGTTATGCTAGATTGCTGTTCGATACTGGTTCACAAACATCATATATAACAAAATCCGCTGTAGCCGATATGCAGTATAAACCAGAGCGAGTGGAGAATATGATGCATAGTCTATTTGGAGGCTCTACAACAGATACTGTCAACCATTCATGCTACAGAATTCGACTTGGAAGTATCGATGAAAATTATGCCTGTAATTTTGAAGCCTTAGACCAAACAATTATCTGCAACAACATCGCTTGTGTTAAAATAGGCCCTTGGATGGATGAACTTACTCGATTCGGAATCCAAATATCAGATATTGAAGATGGTCCAATCGATATTCTTGTAGGAGCGGATATATGGGGAAAGTTGTTCACTGGCAGACGCCAAGAATTGAGTTGTGGTTTGGTGGCCTTTGAAACACTTCTTGGTTGGACTTTATCAGGAAAAGTCATCTTCCCGAACTACAGTATGTCCAAAGCACCTTCGAATCTAATTTCATTAATGGCATTACTCTACAATGATATCAAAATAACAGAATTGTGGAATCTTGATACTTTGGGCATTACTGATCCGACGGAGAGCAAATCTAGAAGAGAAATCGAAGAAGCTGTTAAGATGAATTTTGCAAATACCGTAGAAGTTCGAGAAGATGGCAGATATGAGGTTTCCATGCCGTGGATTGATTGTCACCCTCCAATACCTGACAATTCAAGGTTGGCTCAAGGAAGACTAGAAAATCTCACGAAGAAGTTAGAGAAAGATGGATACTACGAAGATGAATATAATCGAAGAAGTGCCAAGTGATGAATTAAATAACTATGGACATTATTTACCGCATCGTCACGTTGTGAAGTTAAACAGTCAAACCACTAAAATCAGACCGGTGTTCGATGCTTCTGCTCGAGAGAAAAACCAACCATCACTTAATCAGTGCTTAGAAAAGGGAGTGAACTTTATTGAAAAAATTCCATCAGTTCTTCTGAGATTCCGATTTTCGAAAATAGGTGTGATATCTGACATTAAAAAGGCATTTTTACAAATTTCATTTTGCCAAAGTGACAGAGATTTTTTACGATTTTTTCGGTTCAACGAAAACCGTGAATTGTCAGTATATCGACATGCCAGAGTTGTTTTTGGTATAACGTGCAGTCCGTTTCTCCTTGGTGCCGTTATCGATTATCATTTAAGAAGAGAACTCGAAAATTCCGACTCTCTGTATTCCAAGATAACTATCTCCAAACTCATGACAAGTTTTTATGTCGATAATTGTGTGACAAGTGTGAATAACATTCAAGAGTTACATCAATTCATTGAAGAATCGACTAATATAATGGCTGATGCAAAATTTGAGTTAAGAGGGTGGGAGCACTCAAGTATTCAGTATTCTGCAGAGAAACATACAAATTTGATACCAGTTTTGGGACTCAGTTGGAATAAAGACCTGGATACTCTTCAAATATGTTCGACTTGGTGTGAAAGCATTCTAACAGACTCTATAACTAGACGCACCATTTTATCTGTAGCTCATAAGTTATTTGATCCTATAGGATTCTCATCTCCTGTTTCTTTGTTGCCCAAATTACTATTGCAGAAATCCTGGAAAACTAAAGCTGGTTGGGACAAAGAAGTAGACAGTGAATTGAAAGGAAAGTTTTTAAATTGGTTGGAAAATTTACCACAACTCTTCAACCTAAAAATACCCAGATGGCTGAAAATCCCATTCGATAGAAGATGTAGTTTACATGTGTTCACCGACTCTAGCAAAGATGCCTATGCCACAGTTATCTACATTAGAACCGAGAACTCTGGGGAAATCGAAGTGCAACTGGTTCAGTCCAAATGCAGAGTTTCTCCTTTGAAGATTATGAGCATACCACGATTGGAACTACTAGCTGCTACCATTGGAGCTCGATTTTCAAAAATAGTTTTGGAAAATTTTGATTTTGATTTGCCTGTTTTTTACTGGACGGATTCAACGACGGTTTTATCTTGGATAAAAAGAGAAAGCCAATGGAAAACATTCGTTTGGAACCGAATTGAGGAAATTCGAAAACTGACACAAAAAGAAACGTGGCGTTATGTTCCAATTGAGATGAATCCAGCAGATATTCCCTCTAGAGGATGTTCAACGCAATATTTAATCAAATCAAAATGGTGGGAGGGACCTCACTGGTTGAAAGAAGCTCAAAATCTATGGCCCGAACAACATTACGTTTGTAACGAAGAAATGATTATTGGTGAAAAGCAAAAAGAGATTGTATCCTCTTTCACAACGTCTGTGAAGACAGATGGGAGCTGGTACCACAGTTTTTCTTCAGACTATGGCAAAATCGTCAGAGTTTTGTGTTGGGTGAAGAGATTCATTAAAAACAGTCGAAAACAAAATTTTCGGAATCAAAGTGAAATGAAAATATTAGAACCATTGTCAGTAGCTGAATATGTCATGACTGACAAGCTAATTGTCAAACTAATTCAAGCAGAAACATTCACTGGGGTGGAAGACAAAAGGTTGCAATGTTTTCGTTCATTCAGAGAAGGAGAAGTCATAAGATTGAAAACCAAAATATCTGACAGAGATGACACAATGCCTTTTCGTTGCCCTGCTGTTTTGCCTGCGAAGCACCCAGTTGTGAGGAAAATAATCGAATACGAACATAAACAATCCTGTCATTCTGGCGTTCAAAATCTTCTCAGTATTTTAAGAGAACGTTACTGGATTATCAATGGAAAAAAAGAAGTCAGGTCAGTCATTTCAAAATGTGTAACTTGCCGGCGATTCAATGTGAAAAGACTTGAAGTTTCCCCGATTCCTTTGCCACAAAATAGAGTACGGGAAGCTTTCGTTTTTGAAGTGTCTGGAGTTGATATGGCTGGACCTCTCTTTGCCAAATCAGGAGACAAGTGCTGGATATGTTTGTTCACCTGCGCAGTATACCGAGCAATACATTTAGAGTTAGTTTCATCGTTATCCACTGACGCATTTCTTCAAGCCTTACGAAGATTCATTTCTAGAAGAGGTAGGCCTTCTGTCATATATAGTGACAATGGAACTAATTTCACTGGAACAGAAAATGCATTCAAAAACTTGAATTGGGACATTATAACTTCGTATAGTTCTGCAAAAAGAATCGATTGGAAGTTCATACCACCAACAGCAGCATGGTGGGGTGGCTGGTGGGAGGTGATGGTTAAATTGGTGAAAAATCTGTTGAGAAAGGTCCTCGGCAGAGCTTCATTGACATTTGAGGAACTGTCAACAATACTTTGTGATTGTGAATCGGTTATAAATTCGAGACCTTTGACTTGCCTTGGAGAAGATAGTGCAGATTTGATAGCATTAACCCCTTCTATGTTTCTTCAAGAAGTCCAAGAATCAGGGGTTCCTGATATAGATGTTATCAACGCCCGCTCCTTGACAAAACATCATAGGTATAGACTAAAACTGAAAGAAGAACTACGGCGACGGTTCAGAAACGAATATCTCGGCCAATTAGTTTTATATAATCGTAAGAAAAAAGGCGAAGTGAAGGTGGGCGATATAGTTTTAATCGAAAATGAAAATAAGAAGCGAATTGATTGGCCTATAGCATATGTTGAAGAAACAATACCAGGACGAGATGGTGAAATTAGACTGGTACGCCTGAAAACAGCTGATGGTCATCTGCTGAGGTCTCTTCAGAGACTATTTCCTTTGGAGTTGAGTAACGATGCGGAGAAATTCAAAGATGAAACCACTGATGGAACAGAGAAACCTTTTAAAGTATCTACTGATGAAGCGAGTAAAGGCGATACTTTTACAAGATATGGGCGTAGAGTCAAATTACCTCAACGATTTGAATCATGAAGATTCAAAGGTGGGAGAATGAAGAAAATGAAGGCTTTGTATATACAGTTTTGTTTTATGATGTTGTTGAAAAAACAATTCAGTGAGAATTGAATATTGTCAAAAAATGTCAATACAATTTTTCGAAAGGAATTGATTTCATTATTCATTTGACTTGTTGTCTTATTCATTTGGGTTCCTCTTTGAGAGTATTCAAAACACCGGTTAGGTGTCTTTGAAGAATTATCATCATGCGTCGAGGAACACAATACGAGGGACTGTACAAAGGACCCCAACACAGTGTTGCAACTGCCAAGGAGATCATCCGGCAAATGCCAAAGTCTGCCCAGTTTATCTAAGGAAGCTTAAATTCTTCGACGAAAGGTGGGAACAAACTAGGCAAGGACCAAGGTACGAGGAGGCTCCACATCCTAGACCAAGGTACGAGGAGGCTCCACATCCTAGACCAAGGTACGAGGAGGCTCCACACCCTAGATCCAATTACTGGGAGCAGAAGGAGAGAGCGAGGTAGACCAGGCAACGGGAAGAAGAGTCGGGAAGAGGGTACGCCCATGACCAGGCGCTACCCCAAACAGACGACCAGTCGGGAAGAGTGTACGCCCGAGACCGGGCGCTACCCCAAACAGACAAACGGCATGAAGAGCCAGGAGGAGGGTACGTCAAACAGACGGTACCCCAACCAGGCAACAGAAAGGAGCAGTTGAGAAGAGGGTACGCCGGTGATCTGGCGCTACCCCATGCAGATACGAGCGATGAAGAGTCGAGAAAAGGGTACGCCGGATTTCCGGCGCTACCCCAAACAGACAACAGCGAACAAGGCTCAGGACCAGGGAACGAAAGAAATCAGACACCGCCGGTGGTGGTAAGAACTATCCAGCCCACAAAAGGCTCCCGACCCATCCCCTTTCCAGCTATAACACCTAGCATTTTAGATAGCAAAATATTTGATTTCAACAGAAATAAACAGCCTAGTTAATATAAGAAGAAAATCTGTATCACATGTTAATTAAAACCCCGAAAAGGGAACGGAAGATGGCGACAGCGCGTTTTTTCGTTTCAAATGGCGGTACATAGAGGTATGGAGACATGTATATTTAATGGGAATGGAGTTGCTGGGAAGTTTGCGCTTCTCGGCAGCTTCATCCATGAACATTCGGTAGATGTAATGCTTCTGTCCAAGACCAAACTCCGACAGGACCATAACTTGAAATTAAGGGGATTTACCACCATCAGGGCTGACAGACTGGGAGGCAAGAGGGCCGCTGGAGGGGTAGCAATCCTAATCAGGGATAATATTCCGTATACGGATATACACCGGCAAAATTCGAATATCGAACATGCGGGAATTAAACTCAGCGATGGCACGTGCCTATTTTCAGTGTATAGCGCCTCTGGGAATAAACTCAAAGATCGCGATCTAGACAGTCTGTTTAGTGTTGCGAACAAGGTAATACTGGCCGGTGATTTTAACGCGAGGCATAATGAGTGGAACGGCAGCCCGACCAAGGCAAGCCCCAATAGGTTGACGCTGCTGAGGTACTCCCTAGACAACGAAGTTACTATCGAGAGTAGTAAGGAACCTACCCACTACCCCTTTAACGGCATGTCGCCCACAGTTATAGATCTGGTTGTCCATAAAAACATGACAGATTTGAGCGATCTGGAGGTAGTAGATGAATTAACATCAGATCATAATCCGGTATTTTTCAGGCTAAGCCAAGTCAAATATGGTAAGGCTGAAAGAACGAGATATGACTACTCCAGTATGAACTGGAAGGAGTATCGTAAATAAATTACATCCATTAACTCTAAGATATCCAAAGACGAGATAAACTATGAAACAAAGAAATTTATAAAAACTATCCACCTAGCAAGGGACAAGACGACCAGAAAAATAACTGTAAGGGGTGACAAGTTTGCGATTCCACCAAACATTAAACACCTCATTAAGTTAAAAAATAGTGAACGCAAAAAATGGCAACGAACAAGAAACCTAGAAATAAAGACAATTTCATGAGACTAGGGGTAGAAATCACGGATCTCATTAACGCTAACACCGACGAGAAGTGGAATTGCAGACTTGAGAACCTCGATATCCGGGACCACTCACTGTGGGACAAAGCAGAAAGATTCCAAAGGAAAAGGGAACCTATTCCAGCCATAGTGACTGGACCCGGGCGTTCGGTGGCAGAGCCAGTGGAGAAAGCTAAGCTGTTTGGAGAGTACTTCAGCGGGGTTCACACAACAGAGTTCGATAGTATGCCGGAACATACAAGAATAACTGATAGAGCTAAAAGTATCAGAGAAACACCGAAGGTAAGGCTGGGACCCTCAGAGCTTCAGAAGACCCTAACGGGACATGAAGAGGTTCTGGGGGTCATCAGAAAACTTCCTAGAAATGAATCACCAGGGCTAGACAAGTTGGATGCCGTTCTGATCAAGAACCTCCCAAAAAAATCACTGGTTCAGCTGATTTATATAATAAACGCAATCCTGAAGTGGCAACATCATCCAGATTGTCTCAAGAGAGCGGAAGTCATTCCCCTCCTTAAAGCGGGGAAAAACTGAAACCACCTCGACAGCTACAGGCCCATCTCACTCCTGAGTGTGGTAGCCAAGGTGGTGGACAAGATCATCCTAAAGCGTGTTGTGGACTTTGAGGAAGAGCACGAAATCATCCCACCGGTGCAGTTCGGGCTTAGGAGGGGTCACTCTACGACCTCTCGAGTAGCCCGGGTTGTCTATGGGGTGAAAGAGGCCTTCCACAGGGACCAAAACACAGTAATGGTCCTGTTGGACACGCAAAAAGCATTTGATATGGTCTGGATAGACGGGTTGATCACCAAAATGGCAGAGGCAGACATGCCTTCATACCTCATTAAAGTACTAGAGTCGTACCTATCGGGGCGGACTTTTTGTGTATATGTAAATGGTACTAGTTCGCCGGAACACACAGTCGAAGCAGGGGTCCCACAGGGGTCTTCGTTGTCACCGATTTTGTATTCCCTGTATACCAGTGACTTTCCGACCTTCGCTCGGACGAATACGACTATGTTTGCGGATGATACCGCGATCTATGCCCATTTGTTCAATAGCGAAGTGGCTGCCAGACAGCTCCAGATTCATCTGGATCGGTTGGTCATACCGTATTTGGAGAAGAATAAAATCAGACTAAATCCCAATGAAACGGAGGTCGTTTACTTCACAAGGAAACGAACGAACGTGAAGATCCTTGGGAAGGTAAAGGTTGAAAATAGTCGAGTGACAGAGAAGCCCTGGGGGTGCAACTGGACAGGCGAATGTATTTGCGCGGACACATATCGTTGGCGTTGCAGAGGGGAGCGGCGGCTATCAGCAGCACCTATCCCCTCATTGCACGCAACTCCAACCTGTCACAGGAAAACAAGCTCAGAATTTACAAACAAGTCATTAGACCAGCAATGACATACGCCAGTCCAGTATTCTGCAGCCTTGCAAAAACTCAGTTAATGAGACTGGAAAGGCTGCAGAACAAAGCGCTACGTATCGTTACTAATTGTAATAGATACATCAGGCTCGATGAACTGCGCGAACTAGCGAATGTTGGGAAAATCACGGATTTCATAAATAAGATATCTGACAAATTTTATAGATACCACATACCCAAGAGTCCGCTTACGGCAGGTATCACTAGTATCCGAGTCAATCACCCTAGGAAACACGGGGTCATTTACCAAAATTTGGAACTATATCATGAACTGGAACAATAACCAACATGTAGTACATAGCTGTAGGAAAATTACAAATACAATTTTAATTTTAATCTAAAGTTCAACCGCAATATCTAGTATAATCTTAGAAGAAGAAAATAGCTACAGAAAAAACCCCAGGTTGCGGGGAATCTAAAGTAATCCATCATTTTTTAAGCTGGTTTTTTAATAACAATTTTTCCAGTATAAGAACATCATCAGTTGCAAACATATGAAGGATAAAAGGATTATAATTGTTGGAGTCAGGTCAAATACAAAAAGACGCATACACTAAAGTGGGAGACGCCTCAAAAATCTTAATTGTCAAGAAACCGAGGGCTAATACGTGAACTATTGGCTACCTGCTAACATCAGCAGGGGCTGCCCCTTCGCCCCCTAGGGAGGGCAAGATGGCGGTTTAAAAAATGTTTCCTCACTCCTTCGCCAAACTCCTCCTCCTCTACACCACCACCAGGAAGAGGAACAAGAAAGGAGTACCCACATGTACATTGTATATAGTAGTTCTAAGTTTAGTGATTTGTATATATAGAAAATAAATTTTATTGATTGATTGATTGTATGTTCCAGTAGGCACGATCACTTCCAATAGAGAGGAGAACACCAGGAAGCAGGTATTTCAACAAAACTTAATAAGTGCAACATAACAGGTCCAGACACTTCTAGTGGTTACTTGATCATTTGTGTCCATTAATTTGAACTTTTGTTGGTTTGTTCTATTCTCACAGGCTGTCCTCAACATTCAAATGTTTATTCACCACATATTTTTCATACACAAGAAAGTTTACCATTTTTCATTACTTAGATAAGTTAGATTTCGCAGAGTAGGTCAGTTTCAAGGATTTATTCCAATAAAAACAAATATTTGACGATTTTCTGCAACCTGTGTTTATTTTTTGAGCACCCAACCATGCTTTTCTACAGAAAACAGCATATTGGACATCAAGCATTGCGCCAAGTTGGCACTACTGAACCTGCTGCTGGTATTAGGGATGACTCATTTTTCATAGGCGTGCCGACTGAGCTGGAATAAGGTGAAAAGGGTGTTGAAAAAGAGTAAGACAACATAGCCGGAGTTTCATTTTTGTTATGACAGGTATTTATTCGTGAAATTATTTAAAAAAATAGTAATTCACTGAAACAAATATACCATAATATAAATATCAATAGAGCACCAATCACAACAATTGGCGACAAACGTTGGCCAATTATGAATTATAATTATAAATAAATAATTAATAGGCCCAATTTTCAACTGAATGGAACAAAATTTGTCTCAAAGATATGTCAAATCGGTTAAGTATTCTCAAAATGGCGGCCGTTGAAAGACTTGAAAAATTATCTGTCAGTTTTCATACCCATATGGGCGAAGTCGTTTGATAAAGCTTCTTTTCAAAAAGTTTGCCTTTAAAATGTACAAACAAACAGAAAATGGCTAGACACTAATTAATTTTCAATGAATTCATATTTTATTTTTGCCCTGCATGCTCCTTTCATTTGAAGTTCTTTCGTTCGTGTCAATCAGCTCTATGTCTGGTCAGAACGTCGTAGGTTTTTGCTCGAATTCTATTAAAATCGAAACTATATAAATCGAAAATCGAAACTATATAAATCGAAACTATATAAATGTTTTCATTGATTTCATATTGAGATAGAAAGTACTGTTTATATCCTTGTGTGCTTTCATTCAATAGCTGAGTGAACTTTTGTAGTTCTAGTGTTTTTGCATCTGAATTTTCAACTTTTTGATATATTTATATTCAACTATTCAACCGAAAGGAAACCAATTTTATCATACTTAATTTTGTTTCGAGTCGGATTACATAGAGATATTGATCGGCGTTCATATAATTCTGAATCCGTTTCCAGATTTTGATCAGTTACAGAAAAATAGAAATATGTTCTTCAATTATATGTCCCATTTTTTCTGACTCATGATTTGTTAGCAAGATTGATGAATGAATAAATAAATTCCGAAATCTGCCATTACGACTGGCCACGCCATCGGAATTTTTTAATTGCAAACTATTTAATACCTATTGCGGGAGGTTGTTGTTTCCGAGTCAGTTCAAAATGTTTCGAAGAAAACGATCTTCGAAATATTTTGAACTGACTTGAAAAAAACAAGTTTCGCAGTTTCTGAGCTGTTGGTCACATAGAAAACAAAATTTTCCACTTGTAATCTCCCTAGAGCTTGGATTTTTACCGGAGATTTTCGCGACTTGGGATAATTTTCTTAAAAAATTCTTGTACGGGGAAAAATTTCCGGTTAATAATTCAAGATAGTGGGAGATTTGGTAAGAAAATTTCACACCAAAATAAAACCATCAAATGAAAAATAATGACATTTTGGATATGAAATATACGAACAGAAAGTTTGACAGAAATATTTTCACTTACAATTTTTTCGATACATGAAAAAGGAAAGTAGTTGGCTATGAATGTTTATTGGTATGTCAAAAATTATATCACGTTAAATTTTCTGTTATTCTGTAGGGTCGAGTGAAGTGTTGAGTGAAAATGAAGACAATATTAGAAAATAAGTTGAAAATTTAGTGCCACAAAATACAGATGTGAAGAGAGTATGTGGAAACAATTATTGCAGTTTTGCTATGAAAAATCTTATGATGATGATGATTCTTTGAACAGAAAATCAAGTCCGATGGCATAATCCAACGAAGAATTTAGTGAAATTACAGAAACATGCGATAAATATTCTCCAGATGGTCTACAACAAAATGTTTTTTATGTCCGATCAAAAAAGTTGAAAATTCAGTGCCACAAAATACAGGTGTAAAGAGAGTATGTGGAGACAATTTTTGCAGTTTTGCTATGAAAAGTCTTATGATATTAACGATTCATTTATCTCCATTGAAGCACTGACTTGAATTCTAGGAGACGTTTAGCATGAAGAAAGAGGGCTCAGACGGGTCTAAGGAGGGTGTTGTGGAATAACACAGCCAAACAGTTGAAAGAGATGTTTTTTAATAAATATAATATCAAATTTGATCCATTTTCCAATTCCGAATTTGCTCCTGCCAGAGCAGCATGTAATGCAATGCGTAGAAAATTACAGAAGGGTTCTTTGAAAAGACAATAAAGTTAGATGGCATAACCCAACGGAGAATTTGGTAAAATTACAGAAACGTACGATAAAGATTCTCCAGATGGTCTACAACGATTTTTTATGTCCGATCAAAGAAGTTGAAAATTTAGTGCCACAAAATACAGGTGTAAAGAGAGTATGTGGAGAAAATTTTTGCAGTTTCGCTATGAAAAGTCTATGATATTGACAATCCATTTATTTCCATTGAAGCACTGAGTTGAAATTCTAGGAGACGTTTAGCATGATGAAAAAGAGCTCAGACAATTATAAGGAGGGTGTGGTGAAAGTCATGTCGAATAGCACAGCAAAACAGTTGAAAGAGATGTTTTTCGATGAATATAATATTAAATCTGATCCATTTTCCAATTCCGAATTTGCACCTGACAGAGCAGCATGTAATGCAATTCGTGGAAAATTACAGAGGGATTCTTTAAAAAGAAAATCAGGTTCGATTTCAAAATCCAACGAAGAATTTAGTAAAATTATAGAAACGTGCGATAAACATTCTCCAGATGGTGTACAACGAAATGTTTTTTTATGTCGCGTCCCTTGAGCTAGCTTGGAGGGGAGGAGAAGGGTCCTCAGCTTGTATCCAATATTTTTCAAAGAGGAAATTAACAATGAAGTTAATCTAAGTGGACAGATAGAATATAATCCAGTGTTTTCGAAAACTCAAGGTGGTTAAGAAAATTAGCCGAAAGTGAGTGGCTAGTCACTAACAGTAACAACCCAGAAGTTTGTCTCGTTCGCTTGTTGAAAAAACTATTAGATAAAAGGGGTAACCACATAAAAATCGAAAGATTATTTTCAACCCCTAATCCAACTTGAAATCAATCTGGCTCTAAGGTACAAGAACTGTCCGGTAGGAAAGGATACGATATCCACTTGGTTCGAGTCGGAAGCAACTAATATTGGTATCGACAGAAAAAAGAATTAAGTGACAAATCATTCAGCAAGAGGAGCTACAGCTGTTTCTAACCTAGCTGAAAAGGGAATCGGAGAGCAGCAACTTATTAAAATAAATGGACACAGCAATAGCCAATCAATTGAGCCATATCTTCAGCTCATCATCGGAATATAATCGAGTCCATGAGAAGTAACGCCCCTAACACTAGTTTTCCGACAAACGTTTTTGATAAATTAGTTGAAGTTAGAGAAAACACGTTGTCTGAAGGATCAAATTATTCAACAACCGTTTATAATAATTGAGTTTTTAATATTACCAGTAACAATAACAATAAGTAGATAATCACAAATATAATTTTGTATTAATATTAGTAGAAGGTACCTTGACTATAATTTTGTATTAATATTAGTAAAAGGTACTGATAATTGTTTGAAGTCATTATAAATACATTCTAGCGTTATAACACAGTTTTGAAAAATTTACAAAGATTATTCAAAACAAATCTATTTCATTTTCACTTATAAACTAGGTTATGTTGAAAAGGGAAACATTCTCAATTGAATATTGATAGAAAGATTTTTCTGTGAATTGAAAAATCCACGATTAAAATGAAGTTATTTTCTGTGAATGTCTAACAGAAAACAACTACTTCCCCGGCTAAAGCCACGCTGGACATTGAACTACATCTGATAGATATTCTGAAAAGGCCCTAACTCAAAAAAAAAATCTGAAGTGAGATAGCTTCTTGAAAATGTGTTTCCCATTTCTTCCGGCCTTCCTGATGATCGTGGAAGCGTGAAATAGATTTTCGTCGACAAAAATGTATTGAAGACCTAGTGAATGCGATGTCTCTCCTGCGTCAATGTAATGAATGATTTCTGGTGAGTACTCTCTTTTGGAGAACATTCTTCTTTGCCTCATTCATCTTTATGAGTTCTTAATCAAGACTGGAATAGAAAATAAAATAACTATCTGAATGAAAATGCAAATTTTCAATTTCAGATTTTTTCTTTTGAGTTAGGGCCTTTTCAGAATATCTATCAGATGTAGTTCAATGATTTTCTCATTTCAGCTTTAGACATTCAGAAAAAAAAACTTCATTTTAATCGTGGATTTTTCAATTCACAGAAAAATCTTTCTATCAATATTCAATTGAGAATGTTTCCCTTTTCAACATGAATACCCCACAAGAGGTTATCTTGCCGATGGAAGATAGTGACTAAAGTTTATCTTTCAGTCGCAGATGATTCCACATCTGATTTTATGAACATCCTGTTTATATTTTCAACAAATCAAACTAGGTTATGTTCACTAAAATAAGTGGAACTTTGTTTTTTCTTTACATTATTTATCTTTAGGTGTTATAACTGCGGGGGTAAGGTATCTGAACATAACTTTAAAAGAACAATGTTTCACCGATTTAAGTTTGATAAAGCTAACAAGAATTATTTAAAATAAATCTATTTTACAGTAATAACCTGAGTTATAACTTCAGGTACAGAGTATCTTGATAAAATTGAGAAAACGACAATGTTCCACCCATTTTAGTTTAATAATATTACTAAAGAATGATTGAAACATATCTAATTTGAGTTTATAAACTAAGTTATGATTTACAGAGTAAATATATAAACAAATTATAGCTTAAATGCTTTGGAAAAAATGTAATAACAATTGCCTTTCGCTGAAAGTTAAACTAGTGTCATAACCTGTGAATGTAATTTGTCTCAAAGTTTCTGTGTCAATATTAATGAAATTTAAAAAAAATATCTCATTAAATCGGAATAATATGAAAAAAGTTCAGAAATATACTTTATGTACACATTGCGAGTAATCCTGTGATCTCAAAGTGTACCACCTAAATTTAAAATATTTGTCGTACCTCATTGATGAATGTAACTTGGAGTGCAATGTAGAAAATCCAGGAAAAAATCTGTTTAGAACAATACAGAATAATTTACTCAATGTGTCAACCAATTTTTCTCGGATTTGTAAAGGTAAGTTTAACAGAATTGTTCCAAAATATTATATTTATTCACTTAATCATATACATTTGCTCAATAGGAGTTTTGCACTTTCTAACTCACCACTGAAAGAACAGGAATTTTCAATAGATTTTCAAAAATACTGAGTGATGTAACTAATAATGAAGAAATATGGAAAAAACAGAATTAACATGTTTTATTTGTTAAATTATGATCTGCACATAAAGTAAACAAAATATCCTATTTTAATTTTTGAAGTGAAATCTCAAATCCATTCCATGTGTCATCATTTTGACATTAATTTTTCTACTTATTAATATGGCCCGGTTGAATTTTCATGCTAACCAAACAAAAAACGAGTATCTGATTAACTTGTAGGTGTGAAATTTTCATAGAAAGTTACTTAAGGAGGGTACATCCCATCTTATTTCTACATTTCCTTCCATTCCAAGAATAATTACACGCTGTTCTGAATTCTGAAAAAGGTATATTGGGAGATTTTTTCCTTGTTCTGTCTAATAGAAAGAATGAACTATATATGTAGATACAAAAAAATCTTTGCTCGACCCGATCTTGATGTCAATCCCACTTCGAGAAATGAAATCTCAGAATGGCCATTACTCCACCAATATTGTTTTTTTTTATTGCTTTATTTAACGACGGCCTATTTCTGCGACCAAGGCTGAACACCGACGACGGTGAGCACACTTCTCTCAACCGGAAATTTTGCTGAATCTTCTGTTGTTCCAGAGGTGGGGTTCTTTAACGAGCTCAACATCTATCAATTCGGGACCGCCATCTTATCGTCCCCTCCGAAGGACGGCATATCCATCGTCTTATCTCGTGCTCATTGATAAGACGCCTGCAGCTGCGGATATGCTTCTACCCAACATTTGTTAGAGCATTTTACGCGCACCTTATTTTTCAGGTAGTCACCGGTGCCCATTTCACTAATATTGTATATACCCAAGTAGCACTTTCAGTGGCCAGAACGTAGCGGCCACGATTCTGGAAAAGTTTGAGGTGGTTGACCACAACCACTGCTACGTAATATACACGGTTCTATCACGCGGCGCCTACCTTAATGGGGAACACTTTTTTGGTGGCCGCTACGTTCCGATCTGCGTTCCTGGATCTCAGGTACCCACATTCCAACCACGTTGTGGACACCTGCCGAAAACGTGGATATGTAGTGGCCGACATGTTAAACAACTGACTGCGCTTGTGTAATTGATATGTAGCTCGATCATATTTTTATAATGAATGTTCCTCATTCTTCCATTTTGCCTGATGCATTTCTACCACTCGATCGACTATATGTATAACAATATATAACATACAATTACGTAAGTAAGTATATTGACCTTTGATACTTCTGATTGGGATAAAATTGAAACGATTGGACGTTTACTGTGAAAAATGGATGTTGTAGCTCGATTGCGAGCACGCGCCATCTGAATACTCTTTATTCAAGAAACACATAATTTTGGAAATAATTTGCCTCTGAAATGATGTATTTAAGTCCCACAAACATTTTTTTTAAATAAATTTCGGTTACTTGAAACCAATACTTACGTAATGAATTGTTACGTTTGATGCAGTACTGACGACAAAAAAATCTTTATTGAATGTTGCGTTCATTTCTCTATCGATGGCGACCCAGTATATTCCTGTAAATATGGCGGCTTTCGGAAAATATATCATTATGGTGGCAGCAACTGAAAATGTACCACTCTTGAGTTCCTCTCATCATGAAGTGGCCAGTGGAACCAACTTATTAACTTTTCCTCCACTATAAAGTGGCGCTCACGTCGCAGGTCCATAACTCACCACTTCAACGTTATAACCTAAAAATGACAAGAGGTCTTATACCCTTGAAAGTAGCGAGCACGTCGCGGCTATTATAACCTGCAACTCAAGAGTTATAACCTCAAAATTGCGGGTACATGTCCAACAATTGCAAGTATGGTGGAATTATTCAGCTCCAATTAACAATTATCAAGTAACAGTTATCAATTAACAAGTAATGAAACTGGCTACATTTATGCAAACTGAAATAACAATTGAGGTATGAATATTAAGCAGGCAGGTCAAAGACCCGATCTATTTAAAACAACCTTTTCATACAAAATAAAGTTTTTTTTTATTGAAATCGCATAATGCATTCCTTTTTGACTGAATATCAGTCACGTTTCACATAACAGGTAAAATGAACTTTTAGTGAGTCACAATAAAATAATTTTATAAAAGTTAGGTTGGCTTTCGTCACCTCGCGGACACTTGATTGTGAATTTCAAACGTAATTGTAACTTTATAGTGACTTTTATTGAATGCGAACTGTGGCAATCACTTATGGAGATAGCAAGAACGTGGCAACCATCACCACATATCACAATCAAGGGCTTGCAACATTGAATGTTTGATTGAAGTTACTAAAACTTCACTGAAACTATCATACTCTATTGAGAGTGATTATGACTGCTTAGTGATATTTAAGTGGTATAGGATGGTTACCGCAACGGTTATTCACTACTTCCAAGTTTGAAAACCTTTGAGGTGATTCTGCTTAGTGGCCATAATGTTTCAGACCTCAATTGACATTAACAAGTTATAGAACTGTGGAATGGCTACGATAGGTGGAAATTACGTGACGACAACCATATACCCAAATAAAGAAAATAGTTTCTCTTACTGTAGAGAGATAGATTTGATGGTGATTACGTAATAACCACCGAGTCGAAGTTTCAGTATCAGTTTCCGTCACTATGATGCTGCTTGGGAAGAGAATCGGGACTGACTGAATATAGACTAAAAAAAGGATAACTTTCCCGGAATAATTGGCAAATCACAGGCAGATATTTATATATTTTTATCACAATTTCATGAGAAAGCTACCGTTATTCTCGTTCCCAGTTTTAACTGCCACGTGAGCTCATCCCGTTTCAGCTTTGCTTTTCTGCCAGGTCTTTCGAATAAGTACCACTGTCTGCGGCGTTTGGAAAGGCACTACATGCAACATGGCAGTGTAAGCAATTCTCTGAATACAACCACTTATAGGAATGATCAAATTCTTGACTGTTTTCGTAACACTTGTTTTTCTCATATTGCAATAATATATTTCTGGAGCATTAAATTATTTCCTGAAATAGCGAGAGAAAAACGAAGTGTCACTTTCGATTTGGTTCACCCTGTTATTTGAGGCAGATATCAAACATACCACGTAATCTCAAACGGTATTATACACGAACATGGTGGCATGACCCTATTGTCGTTCATTGATTCATTGAAATTATTTGTAATACAAATTATCTCGCCCACATAAATAGATTACCATGTAAATAGGTACCCATTGAATGAAGAAAATACCATTGTTGTTCTCGATATCGGTGATTTTAATGTATTTATAGGGGTGAGCAGGCGTCTGCTCGAAAGTCGATGGGGTGAGAAGTGGTCCATATGCTGAGCTCGTGCCCAGGCCACAAATAATTGCCGTTGGTGGCGATAATTGACATATTGAGTACGTCAGTGACAAGTGACTTGCACCGTAGGGATTTAGGGGTGAAGGCGATCTTGATTTGCTCGCCAGCAGTGATTTTTTTCATGCATGTTATGGATGTCCGGAAAGACCATGAAGATAAAAATTTTTCTAGATGTCTGAGAATGGAGAAAGCTTAACGATCTCGAGTCGAGACAAAAGCAAAACAATGTTATAAACGAGATGACAAAAATTAATATAATTTCTTCCGAAAGAGAGAGAAAGATAGATAGTTCAGAAAATAAAATTGTTTTGAGTTTTGACTCTGATATACAGGGTGTAATCTAACCTCTTGAAGACTTGTGAATGACGAGTGTCCAATGTCATGTTATAATAAATTGAAAATTCGAAAAAAACAAAATTCAAACAAACCTTTTGGAACGTAGTTCCTTATCGCGGGTTGCGAAAGAGGGCTAGACGGAATAAATTAAGACCAAAAGTTGTAACGAGACTTTCGCTATGGTTGCGGCGTGCGCGTGTTTCTCTGTCTGTCTCTCATCCTCTCTCTCATAGAAAGCAAGCCAGTTATTTTCGTTTCGTCTTTCTATTTCAGATTGAACAGTGTGGTGTCGCGACGATTATTTTTGTTGAGTGTATACAGGTTTTTTGTACATAATAAATAATAAAAAATAATAACAATAATGAATCCTGACAGTGTTTCTGCACAAGTTCCGGATATTGCTGATGGAGTTAGGTAAGTAGAGATTTTATACAGACAATAATAAATGCTTATGTATTTTAAGCAAGTACGCATTATAACCTCTCTTTACTATTATGCTAACCAAGTCATACTCGTTATAATCTCTCCATTATTGTGTGTTTAGCAAGTGTACGCGTCATAACTTCAATAAATTTAAAAGCAAATTATATTTTAATATGACAATATCAATGGGTATGCATTTAGCAAGCCGTGCGTGTTCTAACCTATACGCTGTTGTGTTTACGAAGTCGAGAGAGTATATATATATATATATATATATATAAATATACACTCTGTTGTGTTTACAAAGTCCCGCGCATCTATGACGTGTACGAATGAATAGACAAACAGAGTACATATATATATATATATAATACATATAAAATATTATTATAACTTAAAAAAAAAAAATTATTACAATTCCTTCACTAATTAATCGAAAGGAACTTCGTTCCATCCGGGTGTCCCTTGACACCTCTCAAGTTTTTTTTAGTCAAATTCGTTCAAATTTTAGGAACCGCGAAATAGCGGAGTTTTGGTAATTAATAGTTTTTTTTTTGGCTTTATAATTATTTTTTCATGGACAATCAACTGTCAGCCATCGTGCAAGCGGTTAGGTTACACAATCTTTCAACACAAAACGTAGTATGAAGGTATATTTTTCGCAGTACTGTATACTTTCTTTAACGAATCGAATTGTTTGACTTTATTGGTATGTAATTTTATAATTGTATCAACATGCTGGCAGTTATCTACCTGATGATATCACTTGCACAATCGTAAAATACTCATATTTTTTTTACGACGCCGACATTTGCAACAAATATCTTTTGAGTGTGGTGCTGGTACTGTTTTTGCGTTCGGGTTTTTCAAAAAATTCCATACTTGGGGAATATCTCTTGGTAGATCTGTGGTTTTGAATCAACTGTCGTATTGCCAACTTCCAAGTCTGGCCTGAGTCCTTAGTTGCACCCCATTCAATTTAAAATACAGAAATCAAAATTTCAAAGCCAAATTTAAATTTTCAATATTTTTGGCACTCTCAGCAAATACATACTCAAGTTTCCAATACATACCTTTCTAAAGGGTGAGTAGGTGTTTTTTATTAGACTTTGGTCTATACTTAACACTCATGATGTGTTAAAACATCTGCATTGACCTTCTTTTATCTACCGCTTCTAGAATTCTAAGAATTTGTCGTGAATAATAAAAAGTATTTGGAGAAAGATTTGGAATTGATTTTTCTCATCCATTCCTCGAAAAAATATTGTTTCCTCATTATTTTTGAACCAATCAAATGGCCGAAATTTCAAACAGAGAACCAATCAGATCAGTTATATAGTGATGAATGTCTTCTCGCTGTTCTACACTGATTAAACCCACAGTAGATTCGAGATTTTTTTGCGATAAAACCACGATAGGTCCTGTCAAAATTATGTCAACGCATTCAATTCCTATTCGCTGTGTGCAAGACTGGTAATGCCCTCTAGTGACTCGATTGCTGATTTTTTCCTGTTTTATTTCCAATACTCACTATGTAACAATTAAATTTTTTGACAATTTCTGAATAATCTACCACGATATAACAATTCTGTGCTCACCACTAGTTTCAGATAAATCGGAGTTCTTTTCTGTCAAAGAAAAAAGTAAGTAAATGACAAAAAATATTTGTATTGATACGATAGTTCACCGCATTTGTAGGTTATCCATGTCAAGTTATGATATTTTGGATATTTATTCATTTATTACAGTTATGAAGTAGTGAGATAACATATAGATCGAATAAGAAAAATTCACAAGTTGTAAGAATATGAGCTAGTCTAGTTATTGTTGGCATAATAACACTAAAAACAATATAAATTTGGTGCTGGAAGTTTAAATAGCTAGAACAAGAACATGGTTTTTGAAGCGGGAAACTGATATATTATGAATTTGAAGGTTATGCAAGGAAATAGCTAAACGAAGAGTTCTAGGGATAAAGCTGTTTATGAGTAATTGAATCTATAGAACGAAATGTTAATGGTTTGCACCTGTCTGGTTGAACGACTGGGGACAAATAGGGATATTTTGGAATATCATGAAATAATGTGTACTGTACTTTCAGGTACGGCAAGTAATGTGCTTGCAAGGTCTTGAGAACATAAAAAAGTGAGGGAGCCAAGTGGTCAACAAATTAAAAAAAGTACCCATATAACCCTGGTTAGCTTTAACCTGATGCGAAACCACTTGATAACATCAGATTCAACGCAAAATTATTTAATGAAATTTTCAAATAACATAATAATCAGAAAAGGAATGAGGTTCACAATTTTACCTGAATATGGAATCCCACTTCTACCCTTGCAAAGATGTAAGAACGTTGAACGGTCCCTGAATAATACAAACACGTTCAACACTCCCTAACACGTATAATTGTCAACAAAATATTGCGTATTGCTTATACAGTACAAGTAACGATGTTTACTCTCAGTACGTGAACTGAATTTCATTCAATATTAGTTCACATGTGAGGCCAATTGTTTTTGAAACCAAAACCAGTTCGTGAAAATTAAAACACAAATAATACTCTTCGTGGTACTTTGTCCTGATAGAATGCCGTGTATGATAGACAACTCGGAAAGACATCAAAAGTATATGTGTCCCCTGTTTATAAGGCTGATTGATCAGTTTACAGCACCGTCCAGGCGTTTCCGAACTCGCAGTTTAAGTCGCTATTTGCTCTTCATCACCGGCGGGCGCAACACCGTCCTACGGAACTAGGTTAATAGGTACTTTTACTATCCACTTCTAGACGATCAAATAGAAAACGGGAAACATCTCGGATATTTATCGAATGAAAACTTCACGTCCAGGAATTAGAGATTGAAATATCGTGGAATAACAGAACACTTATCTCTTTGCTGCAGTTTATGAGATGCAGTTGGGAATGTATAAAATTCACACGTACTATTTTTGCAATCAACTACACAGCAATAGCGAGTGGTCATTGTTATTATATGTATGTTGTTATACTACCCAACCGTGACCGTTGCCACTACGATAATAATAATGTTTATTCATCTGAAGTATGGTACGATATTTTCAAGTGATTTGTGAATAAATGGGGAGACCTCAGAAACTGAAAGTTTTCAGCTTGTGCTTGTGATTACCAGGATCATTACCTACTTCTACCACCATGGGCGCTGTCATAGTTCCATCTCTCCCCTCCAGCCTAATGCACACAGCAAATATAGGGAAAGAGGAAATGCAAAATTGAATAAATAAGTGAATCTGAACTTACTACATACAGTGATTTCATTTTTGAATTCAAATATATCTTTTTCAGCATGTTAAAAGCCTCAGGGTTTCAAGTTAGGCAATGAATGATTGCTATTTTCAGAACAGAATATCAAGAAAAAATCTCGTGGAATGGTGGTTAGCGTGTCAGTCTATCACGCGAGAGGCTCGCATTCGATTTCAGTTCAAGTAACTTTTTTTTTATCAGTTGCAGATATAAAAACATATTTGATTTGATTGTGAAAAAAATATGTATATTTTAGGTTTTTGGGTGAGTTCAAAAGCAGTGAATGATCATTGTGAATGAATGAATCTGTAAAACGAAGCATTCATAAATGGTTATTATTCGGACACGATTCCTTCGATTTTGGAACGAGAAGAATTGTTGTAACTTTCACCGTTGAAAATTCAAATATTACATGAATTCTGGTGCTTTCATCCAGTTTCAAATTGGGGAAATATTCCCATCAAATATCGTTCGTGCTATTCGAGCATATCATTTTGAAGTTTTGTATCAAGTAATTTGCCTTTAGGAAATTTATCTCGTGCAATTATCAAAGATTGAAACACTCAAGCTTCGCTTTTGTGGTTTAATCAGATAATAAAAGCGCAAATAGCACTCAGTAAAATTACCAGAAAAAATGCTATCTCAAAAATTTCAAAAAAAATTGCGATAAAACCCTAGCACTCATGATATTACCCTCGATGAAAATAAGGCTCCTTCAACAAAACCCAGTTCCCTTCAAGGGTGTATAATAATAATTCGCTGACCTTAATTTGTTGGTGCCTTTAGTAAACAATGATTAGTGGCATCGCTCCAACCTTTTTGGTTGGTTCCCATGAACACCCTACCATTGGCGGACTGGCTCCTCTTAGGTCAACAAAGAATGGACCAAAAGTTTGATGATATCCTCGCGGTCTTCAATCATAGTCCGAATGAACTGGATTGAGTCAACAATGGAGAATCAACAATTGAATTACCATGAGAAAACAAAAACCAAATCCCACTTTCAGATTTCATTATTATAAAATCAGATCAATTCGATGCAACCCGCCCTTGGAAATCTTCTAAAAATAATCATACGGCCTCGGTCAGGAAGGTTGTCCACTGAAACTTATCTGGTACCTGCAATTTTCATAAGCGTAGAAACTGTCTTCACCGAATCAACCGTTGAACTCTCGTTCACAAGATTCTACATGAGCCTTTTGAACATGCAACATAACCCAAATGGAGGAAATACGGAATGTATGAAAAATTTTAATCTTTGAAAAGGAAAAAGTGTTATTGAATTTGAATCAACGTAATGAAATTCGTGATAAGCGATAAAGTCGAGCACGACTTGGTAATTCAAATCTAAATGGAGGAAAAATTTATATAACCTCAAAATATATGCCCGAAGGTTATATGGAAATTAATGGAAATATGATTTAAATAGAAAAATACGGTAATAGATTTTGTTGTTGAAAAATGAGCAACAATTAGGCAGTTCCAGAACTCGGATGAACAACGATGATGCAGGAAATAGAAGATTCTAAATTTGTAACATCCCAACACATGCCATATGATCATACTATCTGCATATATATAATTTCAGGTAAACGGAAAATGAATTAACGAATAAGCAATTTAATTTGCAATAATAGATATACTCAACCAATTAGTAGCAATTCTATTAGATGTTCAAAGGTAATTGCTCCTCTCTACAGATACATGCTCCACTCCACACCCTTTTTGCTCGAATGTAAAAAATCAAGAGAACGCCAAAATATTTTCTCTCCACCACGACCGTTCCGCATCTGTTTTGCAACTTCCAAGCTGTTTTGTTTCCATTCAAAAATCACTTAAGCAAAAAACAGAACGACCAGTTCATATACCACTAATAAAATGTCAAAGAAGAGTGTCTAACAACTTCATACAGGTTTTTGATTTGGTAGTGACTATTCTCTCAGCGCCGGTTCATCAACTGATGTGAATTGATTCGACTGAATATATTAGGATGGAACGAAAAATTCGTTACAAACCGTTTAAGAGAGAACGTATAACAATAGATATCTCCACTGCACCTCAAATCATAGAACCAGCATTGAAAAAGAAAAGTAAAATGTCTTTATTATTTAGTATTAAATTTTCCCCAAAATCTCAAACAAGGCATCAACAAATCATCCTGTTTATGTCTACGATAAAATATCGTGTATGTATCGTTGCGTAGTGAAGAACCACACGACATGTCTTAAGCCACGTACAGACCGAGATTCCAACGCCAAGCAACCGAACTCAAGCATTTGTTCATTAGGGTTCGGCGTTGGAAGGGATTGGAATGCGTACGTCCACACCAAAATTTAGATTTCAGTTCGACAGCGTTTGGGAGGGTTTGGTGCGACTAGAGCTAGTTGAAATGTCGTGCGACAAGAAAGATATTATTAGCAAGTGCGGGGATTTTAATATTACATTCTGTAATTTCAAAGGAAAAAAGAAACGGCAGCCTAGGGGTCATTCAAAAACAGACTTTTGTGCAGAGGAAGTGGCTTATTAGGATACGAAGTTGACAAGTTTTATATTTTCCTTTTCACTTCACCTTCTCCACATTTAAATTATTTGCGATATTTTCCATACATCTATTTTATTCCTTGAAAGTTCAAAACGTTTATTAGTTGCGTCCCATATACATAGGTTGGTTGGTTTGAGACTGACGAGCCAGAGACAGGGTTGGCACTTAGCTTCCCTTGACACTGCGACCAGCTAGGGTCTATTGTATCACTCTGTCGTCAGTGGTTCCTCATTCAAACAGGTTTGTGCCTTTAATTAGGTTAAGAAGCCTGTTGATAAGGTTCTTCGGATTCATGCCTGTTTCCGGGCTGATCTCTCCAAAGGTTCTGTGTCGCCTACTACTTAGGGCGTCACAGTCGAAGATGATATGAGAGGCTGTTTCCTCCTCTTCATCACACAGCCTACACTCCACGGTTTCCCTGCGTACTCCCATGGTGTTTAGGTGTTTTCTTAGGCCGCAGTGTCCAGTCAACAGACCTATTATTATACGAGCCTTCGTTCTGTTCAGGTTCAGAAGGTCAGCCGTCAGGGTCCGGTTTGGATGCCCTACCATGACTTTGCTGTGTATTTGCCCGACAGTTTGATCCCAATATTGTTGGTGTCTTCTTTTTATCCACTCGGCGATCAGGGTCCTGCATCGGTTTTTGCTAATCCCGTGTGCAGGTTCTGGCCCTGTGAATAGCGTTTCAGATGCTTGTCTAGCTAGCTGGTCCGCTTTGACGTTGCCTTCAATGCCTCTATGACCTGGCACCCACATCAAGGTGACCTTGTTGTGTTTTGCCAGCTCGATGAGTTCTGGAGGCAGTCCCAGACTCAGTTTGGACTTTATCTGTGTAGAGTTGAGTGCTTTGATAGCACTTTGACAGTCAGATAGAATGTAGATGTGTTTTTCCTATAACCACTTTCTAGATTCTTCTGAATGCATACCATGATAGCATGTGTTTCAGCTTGGAATATCGTGGAGTATTTACCAAGTGGTATTATGTAATCCCTTCTTGGTCTTACCCCATGTATTCCTGCTCCGTTCCTTCAACTGTCTTTGAACCGTCTGTATACCAGACTATGTCCGCAGTTGATTGTGATTCTATACTCGGGGCCCATCAGATTCATCAATTCGTGTTTCGAATGGTTTTCGAATGAGTATAGGGGTTGCATGTAATCTGAAATCATTTCGAGTTCTTCGATGTTGGTTACATGAGTGATGTCTGGTATGCCCAGTTGTTCGTATTCTCCAGTTTTTGTTTGTTTGAGTCTGTATGCACTCATCCTGGCCTCTCCAATGACATGTAAGTCAAGGGGTTCGAGGTTTAGGATGATTTCCATTGCAGCTGTTGGAGTGCTGTTCATTGCACCCGTGATGCAGAGACAGGCAAGCCTCTGGATTTTCCCAAGGTTGATTTTTGCCTGTCTTAGATTTGTTTTTGGCCACCATAAGAGTGAGCCATAAGTTATTCTTGGTCTTATTACCGCTGTGTAAAGCCAGTGCATGGCTTCCGGTTTAAGCCCCCAGGTTTTTCCAAAAGCTCTCCTGCACATCATGAAGGTTATCTTGCTTTTGTTGGTTACATGTTGAAGATGCGGGTTCCAGGTTAGTTTCTTGTCAAGAATCAGCCCTAGATATTTCACCTGCTCTACTACTTGTAATGTTTCACCGAATAGTCTAGGAGGTATGAGATCTCCCATGTTTCTTCTCCGGGTGAAGGGAATTAGTGTTGTTTTGTTCGGATTTGCCCTTAGGCTCTCTCTGTTACACCATTCCTCTACTGTCCTCAGTGCATTTTGCATTAGCTCTGAGGTTGTTCGAGTATTCTTTTCCTTGATGAGGATGACTAGGTCATCTGCATACCCTTGAGAATAATACCCTTGGTTATTCAGAGAAATTAGCAGTTCGTCTACAACCATGTCCCACAGAAGGGGGGAGAGTATGCCCCCCTGTGGGGTACCTCTGGAAATATCAACCTGCTCTGTTTCCTCGAACATGTTGGCTTGGACCAGTCTATTATGAAGCATTGAGTGTATCCACCTGCAGGTGGTTTCGTCAATGCCTCTTCGAGTGGCCGCAGAGACCATACTTTCAAAGGAGGTGTTGTCGAAGGCACCTTCGATGTCTAGAAAAGTGCATAGTGCAATTTCTTTGTTTGCTAGAGACTCTTCAAACTTGAAACAAGCTGATGAAGTGCTGTCTGCATGATTTTCCTGTTAGATAGGCATGTTGGTTTTGATGTAAAGGCCGTTCTACAAGAGCGGTTTCCCTTATGTCTCTATCTATCAGTTTTCTAAGCCTTTCAGTAGAAACGACGATAAGCTTATTGGTCTGTATGCCTTTGTCTGGTCATATGAGTCTCGTCCAGGTTTCGGATTAAAGACCACATTTACAGTTTTCCAGGTTTGAGGTAGCCATCCCAATGCTAGGCTCAGCCTGTACAGTCTTCACAGTTCTGGTGCTAGATATTCAACTCCGCTCTGAAGTAGTATGGGAAATACTCCATCTGGGCCGGAGACTTGTAAAGCTTGAAGGAGTTTATTGCCCACACTACTTTTGAATGAGTTACCGTTCGTTTAGCCACTTCCCAGTCTGCCCTTTTGGCCCTCAAATGAAGGTTTGCAGGGATTTCATATCTGGGGTTTTGATTTGTGGTGACAGTGGATCCTGGGAAGTGTGTATGGAGCAAGAGTTCCATAGTTTCCTTCCCAGTGTTGGTGTAATTGCCGTTGGGTTTTTTGAGAGTCCCCAACGGATTGATGGGGTCTTTGGAAAGGATGCGGTGGAGTCTTGCTCTTTCTGAGGTTTGTTCTATGTCCTCACAGAACTTCCTCCATGACTTTCTTTGTTCCCTCTGATTTTTTGTTGTATTCTGTGAGAGTTTTGGAATAATCCTCCCAGTCACCAGTTTTTTTCGCAAGATTGAATAGTTTGCGCGTTTTGTTTCTAAGATATGTGAGTTCGGTGTTCCACCAGCTCACTGTACCTTTAGTGGTGCTGCGCTTCAAAGGGCAGTTATTATGATATGAAGTTATTATGGCCTCCTGTAACATTAGGGAGGTTTGCTCTATTTCATGAATTGTATTTGAGTTAGGTTTGACATTTTGAAATTTGTGAGATTTGCCCTGAGCTCCTCCTGGTACCCCGGCCAGTTGGTTTCCTGGGATCCCGACACATAACTGCAGGTTCATTGGCATAGCCAATCTCCACATGTATGTGTCGGTGATCTGAGTTTGAAGGTTCCTCAGATACTGCCCATTTGCCGACGTGCCGAACCACCAAAGAAGAGCCCAAAGTGATGTCAATGATTTCCCGTCTATTACGGGTTACGAAGGTTGGCTCATTGCCTCTATTAAGTACTTCCAGGTTACTGGAGACAATAAATTCAAGCAATGACTCACCTCTTGTGTTCGTGTCGGTGCTCCCCCACACTGTGTTATGGGCGTTTGCATCGGCTCCGATGATAAGCTGGAGTTTGTGGTCCTCACAGTGTTTAACCAAGGCCCTCACTTGTTCTGATGGTGGAGGGCTTGTTGAGTCATAAGGCATGTAGACGGAGGCTAGTACTATTATCCTCTCTACTCCATCCTTGATGTAGGTCGTCTTGATTGCTGTTATGTCCCTGTAACAGAATTCTATCAGATTCAAGACTTTCAAATCATTCCTGGCAATAATGCAGGATCTGGCGTTTCCACAGTTTAGATTATAAATAAGCTTACCCTTGGATGTTCCGGAGGCCTGATACTCGCCCTTTGACCAGCCATGGTTCTTGTATTAGGGCCACGTCGGTGTTGCCCTGTGCAAATATTCTGCACAGGGTTGCAGTAGCAGCCTTACTATGCTGCAGGTTGGCTTGAACTGCCCGCAGCATCAGGAATGTTCCTGTTCCGGCTAACTAGCTTGAAGTTTACCTGCGTTAGCCCCAGGAATGCTTTCATTCCCCTGACTTGCAGGTTCTTCAAGGAGGTCTCGTCGATTTGAAAGACAAGAGTTAGACCGAGGCCTCCTCTTGTCTCTTGATGACAAGCCATTCTTCAGTATCTATCCCATGTTCTGGGTTTTGATAAGCTGGAGAATCTTTTGGTTTCCATTTTACCAAATGGCTTTGGAATCCATTGGAGGTATTCAGGATGTCCTTGGCTAGCCCTACTTTTAGGACAGCCCCCTCCCCAGGTATCAGTCCGGGGATACTCTCAAGTAGCCAGGATTTAGCGGTTTCATCCGAGCATGTCAGGACCAGCACGCCCTTGTGGACGTAGCTGTTCCTGAAGTTCGACCCTAACCCGGCTCACGCGAAAATTTCCCCGGTAATTGCTTCCTGCAGGAGAATCCTTGGTCGTCTGATAACTGGTGATCTGGATAACTCTCCAGAGCAACAGCCATCTTCAGACCTCTTGTGACCTCCTATAGCTGCCCTGCTCAGTTGGGTTAACTGGGCAGAGACAGCCACTGGTTGGTCCGATCTAGGTTTCTTCACCCTTGCAGTGCTCTCCGTGGAAGAGGGTTGACTTCTCTGTGAGCGGTCCCTCTTCTTGTTCGGAGTTTTGGCTGCCTGCTGCTTCCAGCGATGCTGGAAGTTCGTTCAGTGAAGCCAGTTTTTGCTTCTGGGTGTGGATCGCGTCGGTTGCTTCGGCGTTTCCTGGGTTTAATTTCTTCCCCAGCTGCCTTGGCCTCCGCGATCCGCACCTGTCTTCTTGCAGCTCCTGAGAGCTTTTTACGCACCAGATGTAAACGATTTACATCTGACGCGACGTGTCTTAGGGCAGGTGTTTCTGGAGGTTTAGCGGAACTGCCGCTGCCTCCAGAGAGTTTCCTGTTTCCTGTTTCCTGGAGTTTTTCAGCAGGTGTTTGACCATCTGCTGATCCCTCCTCGGTTTCGTTTGCGGTTTCTGGTGTCGAGTGCGATTCGACTGGAATCTCCTCGACTTCCATACCCCATAGCGGTGTTGGGTTTTCTTCAACTGGAAGTTCCCCAGGGTTGTTTTTTGTTTTGGTTTCCATTTTTGTTCCCACGAGTGTGGGGGAAAGGGTCGTCCACACCTGCGGTGCCCCCTGCGCAGGTGTAAGGCAAATTACTCTGGGAGGTCGCCATGTATCCCAGAGGCTCCGTTTGTGATACCTGACTGGCTCAGGTATCATCCATCCCTCGGCACGGGTCGCTTGACGCCTTGGATTGAGCCATGTTGTGGTGGCATTTGGTTTGAGATTGACTTAGAGATCCGCAGGCTTTGACCATTTCTGGTCATTCCCACTGGATTTTCCTTGTCAACCCCGTTATCCAGCGATACCACTTGGAGGTAGCCACCTAAGTTTCCGCAACCCATCTTCATCTCTCGTAGGAGGTGAACATGTGTTGACGCAAACTACTCGCCTTATACATAACTCCCCAACTAACAAATTGGGTTTGTGATTTTCAGGTAACAGAACAATTCAGTTTCAATGGTATTGTATTGCGACTGTCGAGAAGCCAATCTGTTGAGTTAAGATTGCGAACATGATTATTTTATTCTTTGAAACCAAATTGTTGTTTAGATCATTGTTGAGAACGTTCTTAGAGTGAAATTATAAAACATCTTAAAGGATGAATTCGAAACAGTTTCTTAAACGTTTATACAATTCAAGTTATACGACATTTTAGAAGACCAAAGTGATTGCTAGTAGCTTTGTAGTGATATTATCAGGTTCTGTTCTTCCGCAGATAGTTTTATAAATGGTTTATAAAAATTCATCAACAGATTACAAAATTGTTGAATTGGTGTTTTCTGTGATATCCTTTTACTTCAGGAAGCGATATGCTCCCGACAAAGACGGATAAATAACTACTGTATAACAGTACGAATAATATGCTCCTGAATGGCCTAACAAAGCAGTGATAGAACAATAAACTGTTATTGAACACAACATGATATTGAAAAGCACTTTCATATAATGAAACTGTCATAGTAGTTTTTCATTTGGGTACACCATATTAGTTCAGTCTCTTCCTGAGTTCTCAAGCGTGTGTACATGTGAAATGTAACAAAAATAAGCAGGTGGAAAAAACTCAAAAGAAGTGGCGCTTTCCGCAGAAAAGTTAAGACCAACTATCAGAAACTTCCTCACGGCACTGCGGATTCTCGTGTGAAGGTGAACAACCTGGGTAATGGAGATAATTTTGATCTAATAACTCATCAATACTCAATCAGCCTTCCATATGTAGTACACAACCAGCAAACGTGCCAAATGATACCGAAGTGACAAAAAGTTCAGAGTTGGAGTATTCTGAAGAGGAGGAAGATAACGTTATGTCTAAGATGGAAAAAGATAAATCATACTGTTTTTTCTACAACTGTGAAAACTTCATCCATGATTTCACTAGCGCTAATCGAAAACAGAGCCTTGCTATTAAGCAACACCTTCTTCAATTCATGTAGTGCAAATGTGTTGCTAGGCAACACTTTCAGTACTAGAATTGAAAGTATATCTCGTGCTTGGACTTGAAATGAAACTGTGGTCCTTAATCATGGAATTAAAAGAGGCCATGCGCACTTTCGATTCGGTTGCTGAAAAATATATATTCTGAATATTTGATGAGCCACACGACCGTCCATTGTAATTATTGGAAGATATTTCGAATTAAATCGTTATCTTACACCAAGTACACCAACAAATCTCTAAAAATCATTTGTACCTTTGCATACTCTTCAAGGGAATTCAAAGTAATAATCGGAAGAACTAATTTAATTTTTCGTAATACGCGCGCGCGCCATTTCTGTGGAATTAAGAAACAATATATATTGTGACTATTCTATAGAAATCACCAACAAAGTTGAATAACCATATAGACACTGTTCTTGTGATAAAAATGTATTGAATCGCATATTAGTGATGACCATTCTGAAGTCAAAAAGTACAACATACAAAATATCTATTCCTCAGCTTGTAACGAATTTTTCGTTACGTCCTTACACATAACCAATTTCTCATAACTTTTCCGGTTATCTTTACGGTAGTACGGGTCAGTAGTCACTGCGCTCAGGTCGTGAAGAATGTGCGTTCATTATTGTCCCTAGAAAATGGTATTTTGACAGTGTGACCGTGACATTTCATTTTCGTGTCGATCGCGTTTATCGAGCGTTTGGTTTTTTCCAAGTTTTTTTAAATAGGAAAGGAACCGAGAATGAAAAACAGGTGAACTGTGATTTCGTCGAACCGAAAGGATAATCGTTCTCTTTCTTGAATAGAACGTCGAGATAGGCAGATGTACTGAGTGAGTTGGCTTTGATTTGTAAGATCTATAAATTAAATAAGTTTCACTGCTGGAGTTTAGTTGAGTAATATTATTCTCTTTATCTTTCAATTAATGTTGTAGCTGATTAGTATTTTCTTCTTTTTCCTTATGCTTGTAATATTAGAATTCTTGGATATACCGCATGGTAATTTTTGAAGGTTAAATATAGATATTTCGGCCATTTTGACAAAGCATTCATAGTACATATTGTGGCTAACGTAACATCTGTTCCGAATATTGGGAACTGATTTTTTTCATTGGAAATCAGTTCTACGCTATTGCATTTTTTAGGTACCATTTGGTAATCTCGAATGGACTAGAGCTTACTCCCCTCATACTACCAGTGGATTGTTACAAGGATTCTAATTGAAAGGAAGGGCGTATTTGATTGTTTGGAGTGACTAATAGGACGGCTCTCTGGTAAGCAATTTTCTTTATTTCATAACTATATGTTTATGAGAGTAATTTTCTTTTCTCTTGAGAAAGAATTGCTTATCGAGAGAGTTGTACCTCTGGCTTAACGTCTCAGAACACTCGATTCAATATATGCCTTAAGCGTAAAGTTGATTTCTGTTTAATCAATTTCTTATATCTATTACTCCATTTAATTCCCGGTGTGGCTTATTTGATTTTTGATCGTTGCAGAGTCAATTCACTTCAGTTACTACCTTGTCGCCAAGAGCAGGGAGATTCATTCTAATTTTTGAGAATTACCTGTTTATCGATTTGAAAAGGGAATTGCCGCCCTATTTCAAAATTATCTTTATCTAAGAGAGTTGTGCCCACTGAGAGACGTGAGGTCTCCCTCTTCAGTTATCTTTAAAAATTCTTCAATTGAAAGAATTATTTAACATTATCTTTATCTAAGAGAGTCGTGCCCACTGAAAGACGTGTGGTCTCCCTCTTCGGTTTATCTCTGGAAATTCTTCTATAAAAAGAATTATTTCACTTTATCTTTATCTAAGAGAGTCGTGCTCACTGAAAGACGTGTGTCTCTCTCTTCTTATCTTGGCTGAAGAGTATACTTTTACTCTGACTACTATCGTTGTTCAGAAACCCTATTTTTTATGTAGCCTACTAGAGTATTTTGGTTATAACGCTATATTTTCCTTTGGCACTTGCTTTAAAATAATATATCTTTGTACTGGCAACTTTTAAATATTTTGCTTTAAAATACTATATTTTTTCTCTGGTAAAATTTCAAGGAAATTTTTATATTTCTTTTGGAATACCTTTCATTGAATTTTTTTACCCTTCTGGTACATAGAATCACCTTATCAAAACTTACCTGTTTCAAAATTTAACTGAATTTGAACATCACGTTTTGGGTGAGGTTTGTTGTGTTTGGTTTTAAATTTTGTTCATTTTAATATTTTTTTAATTATTAAAATTAACTTATAAATTTAACTCAGAATAGCAGATTGGATTGGTCTTTATTATCTTTTTTCTTTCACTGTAACTTTTCAGTCTTTTATATAGATTGAGATTTTTATTGTATGCTATCATTTGCATCTATCTTTTGACTCTCGATTAAAATTTGAAACATAAAACTTGAGGTTCAAAGGATATCCTTCGTTCTCCCCTTTTGTACATATTTTGATTCCTATCATCTTCTTCGCATGATATATACCACGGAGGAACCCATCTACGGAGACGGAAGGACTAGTAGCCTGGGAGGTCTTACAGCACATCAATATCAGCACTGGTCCGTGAAGATCAACTCAATTCACGCCGATAAGGGGGTCTAAAACCAACTATAGAACCACCCACGACCATCTTAATCGTAACCGCTGAAACCAAGTTCCTCCTAGAACCGCTGGGACCAGCTTCAAGAAACTAGCCTTCCTCTATCTCGTTCAAGATCTCCGAAGGTATATTCGTGACCAACAACTGGAGGAATCATAGGTGTAAATGTTCGAATTTTGATCAGAGTCAAAATTACTGGTTTCTTTTTATGTAATTTTTCCATTCAAGTTCAATACTCTTCTAGTATTTGTTAATTTTTTTATTTTTATCTTGTTCAAAATTCCAACTGGAATAAATTTGTTAAGTTGATTTATTGCATATTTATTTGCCTTCCCATACAAGCTAGGTAACATTTATTTAATTTTATTTATCTTTGACTTTTGTCTTTAGCAAGTCTGGCGCCCAACTCTTGAACTAGTCAAGTTAATTAATGTATAATTTTTTTAGTGGCCAAATTTGATTAACTAGGAAAAGTCATTAATTGAACCTTACTCACGGCCTAACCGTATCCATCTGAGCAGCCTATCGGCAAAGTGATTTCACCTTGAAATTTGAATCATATAATTTAAAATCTGGGGTTCAAAAGTAAGGGGTGTTGCAAGCTATGAAAAGAAAAAGTGATGCTCAGAAAAGTTTACTGTCGCGAAATCAACACCAATTGATCAAATTGGTAGCAAAGTTCTGAAAAAATAAATTAAATTATTTTTGATAAATTCAAGAAATCTTAAAAAATTCCACATCGCTTGAAAATTTTATATTATATGTACCATATACAGTGAAATTCACTCCGCATTCGAAATCAACTTCATAGTTAGATTTACGATGTGTTAATTAATATAAATAAGCAGAAGCGATCCACCGCAATACGAAATATAGACATTATCAATCCTGACATGTTTAATTGTTTCGAGAACAACAAAGAAATCTCTTGTGTGATGTGAAATTGGTAAGATTATTCATTTTCCGTGGAATACTTTAAGGTACTGCTGAATCTTATTAATGTTCCTGTACGCGATAAAAAAGTTTTATTACGAATGAGAAAGCAGTTCCCATGAAGGTTTTTTTTTTGGAGATTTATAATAGTTCCTTAAGTGATAAATAATGAACTGAATAGAACTCAAGAATGATTATTACAAAAATCTTATAAAACTATTCTGTAGTGATTCTATACAGTTCCTATACATCATATGTGAATGTTTATACAATAATCCTCTGAAAGCTGTCACAGCCGTAATAAAACTTCTTAAACAAATATTTCGTTGTATAAGACTGTGCCCATTTAGCGTTTATAGTTACTGTATGAACGCCGTAGAAATGTATTCGGGACAAATAAAGCTTTATGAAAAATGATATGTAAACGTTCTTTCAGTTTTTATAAAGCACCAAATTGTTAGTTGGATCTTCGGTCCACTTCATATTTTTTAATGCAAAATCAAAATAATTTTACTAGACGATCACAACAATACGCTCGCCAAGTACGCGGCCAAAATAAAATGATTTAATGCCGAAAACTACTCCACGAAACCAAGCAAGCAACAAATCCCGTCCAGACCAAATCAAACATTCTTTTGACGTACCGCTCAAGCTTGGAATCGGTTGGGTGGTGTTTGATTGCGCTGTACACACCAACGCTGAGCACATGTGCCTTGGTCAAAGATTATTGTTCTACGAACAAGATCCCCCACAGAACAGTTTGCGCGAAAATGAGATGGAATCCTTGAAATTTAATACAATGTTTACATGTCTGTCAAAAATCAGATGACTGCCCGATTTTTCTTGAAGATCTGGTGATTTTTCCAAAGTGATTTTTTCGTAAACGGTCTTTTTGGTATCTTGGAAACTCCCACGAAGGAAGAAGAAAAGGTAGGAAAGTGGACTGATGTCTCTAGTCGATGAATTGACTTGAAAATTGAGGGCTTTGGAAAATTTCCCCGATGACATTGTTTCATTAAACTTTCCGATACAAACTATTACCAAGCCATTCACTGCCCATCTCTGCCAGACTATCACCTCTCTAACAACTGACAACCTTAAAAAAATCAGAGAGTTTATTGTAGATATCATAGAATATTTTGATGAAGTTGAGAAATCGATGAATCATGGTCTGCTACAGTCTAGGCTGCTACCAGCTATCTTAGAATGACTTATCCGGAAAAGGTGAGCCCTACTAACGAAGGCGAGTAGAGAAAATTATCTTGATCAGTTCTTCTTTCATTTTGCAGTAATACCCGCATGAGATAATCGGAGGAGGGGGATCTAAACCAAGAAGTTGGTAGGAAGAACAAGGTCCACTGTCAAGATCGATAAGGCTAATGACTATTATTAGTAGGTATACTTATCACTTTTTAATAAACACATGAATTTCACAAGTAAGCGTGGACTTTTCATTCTATGAAGATATCTTGACTTTTCCCAGTGAATTCCGAACCATCACAGAGAATGCCTTGGCTCTTTAGAAAAAAATATCCACTATATTTAGAATTTTCCATCTCCAACTAAAATATACTTATAGTCAGAAGATTGTCATCTTACGGGCAAATGAAAGGTAGTTCAGAGAATATACAAATTAATTCATACATAAACGAGTCATTTTACTACGAAGATAATTGAAGTTTTTGCAAGAAGATAGTCGTGTGTTCTGCCAAAATAGTGAACATCTCTTAATTTGCCCAAAAGCTGAGACACTATCAGTTTTCACAATTTGGTTTCTTCCACCAGATAGGACTCGAACCAATTGAAGCTTTGTCCTCTGAAGCTGTAGAGATGAAGCTTACGTAACAGTCAGAAGCTTTAGATATATCACACAAACCGAATTTATTTATTGAAATTATTCTTCAAATGAGAATATTTTATACTGGTAAGTATGCCAACCGAAATTTCAAAAGTGAAGAAACTAGTAATAGAAGGACCAAGAAATTGAAAAAGTTACAGATACTGAAGCACAAATAATTCAAATGTAAGTTTGATATATTAGAAACATATTTTTTCAATGATGTATTCTTACCAAAATGAGTCATTACATCATTCAATATTCAAAGTTTATAGCACAAATATAAATATGAAGTAAAACATGTTTCAATTTTTCAGAAACTCCGAATTGGTATTGTTGATGGTATTGTCAGGATATGTTCGGGGATATTAAATCCCATTGTCAGTACTTTTTTTTTTAAATAGCATATGATTTTGTTCCACCCCATGTTTTCTGTTTCATGTATTGCTCACAAGAATGTATTCCTGCACAGTACTTACATTAAATCTCTTAAGGAAACAGAATAGTTTTGACATTGGCCCACGAGACAGAAGTATCAATGTACAAATTGATTTCCCCGATATTTCAAAGGATGCCACAAATAAGAGGGGAAATTGAGGTATGCTGATTTTTTAAGGTAACATAGATGATGTCACAAAGGCGAGGAGAGAAAACAACCTAAATCAGCTTTTCTTTTAATTTTCAGTAACACCCGCATGAGATAATCGGAGAAGGAGGGGTATCTAAACCAAGCAGTTGGTCGGAGGAACAAGGCCCACTCTCAAGATCGATAAGGCTAATGACTATTATTAGTATAATTATCACTTTCTAATAAACACATGATTTTCACAAGTAAGCATGGACTTTTCATTCTATGAAGATATCTTGATTTTAGCTAGTAAATTCCGAACAATCACAGAGTGTTCCATGGCTCTTTAGAAAAAATTATCCACTATATTTAGAATTTTCCATATCCAAATCGAATATACTTATAGTCAGAAGATTGTCATCTCGTGGGCAATTTTTTTTAACAAAATAAAATATAAAAGTAATGATAAAAATATTTGACTTGCTAGTTACAAGATAAATAACAATCACAAGTTGAAAAAAATTATTACAATGGGCAAAGGTAGTTCAGAGAAAATACAAATTAATGTATACATTAAGGAGTCATTTTACTACGAAGATAATTTGAATTCTTGCGATTAGATAGTCGTGTTGTCTGCCAAAATAGTGAACATGTCTTAATTTACCCAAAAGCTGAGAGACTATCAATGTTCACAGTTTGGGTTCTTTCACTCAGATAGGACTCAAACCAATTGAAGCTTCGTCCCCTTAAGCTGTAGAGATGAAGCTTACGTAACAGTCAAAACCTTTAGATATATCACAAAACACTGCATCGCTCACTTCCTTCAGACTAGAATATAGATTTTTCAGAAAGCGAATTTATTTATTGAAATTATTCATTGAATTTTAGATCTTTAGCAACTCTGCTAGACATACTAGAATTAGACCGTTTTGAAAATTAGGTTCCGTTTTGTCCCTGGAAAACTCAGGGCAAAGTTTTGCCGCTGTCATAGTGACAAAAACACAGTCCTCTATGGGATTTTTTGTGTATTCATTAACTTGTCTAGTATAATAATCACTACACTCAACAATAACCCGTTTTCATCACATTTTCTTCAATCCTAGCGAAGTATCCATGGAATAGATAGCTTGTCAAGAAGAACTTAGCAAGAACCATAAAAAATGTAATAAATCTGAAACCGAAGTTTGAATAGTTACAATCTAATGTAGACCTTTTTGGTTCGATCGTCAATTGCAGATTCAGTGATCCGGTCCTTTTTGAGAATTTCATAATTCAATATAAATAAATTGACCTAACCTAACCAACAAAAATTGAGTCCATATTATATATCCATCGTCAATAAGTGAAACTCTTCGACGCATTCTCAAGAAAACAATCATTTATAAACCATGAAATGTTGAAATTTCATGCCTATATAAATGAGAACATATTCTCCTGATATTGCATCCCATTCGAAAACCTTGATATTTCCTACATTTTTTCAATACGAAAACACCCGAAGGTCCGAAGTGTTTCCTCGTGTACGATCCCCGACACTTGATGTCACATGACAGGTTTTCCTGACTCCTAATTGGCTAAACCCAATCTAAACCAAACTCTGATTTTACGAATGAAATCAAAAGTGACAGCATTTGGAGGATTTTGATACGATTTTACTAGTTCATTCATGAATAGGGTTAGTGATTTCTCTTGTTACTACTCTACTCTTTGCCTTGATTTGCGTTGGAATCTCGGTCTGTGGGCGGCTTTAGAAAACGCAGCGATTAAAATAACGGATGCATTCTCTTAGTTCGTGTGGCTGGAATGAGACTGATCATGCAGTCGCGCGCCATTTCTATCATTGGTGGTCCTGACGCCAGGGCTGCCACCTGATAGCTCCTCCTGTCAGGTTCATGCAATTGTTGTGTTGACATCATTCAGGTTATTTCTTTATTTCTCTTATCTGTGAAACATGGAAGACGCCTCGTTCGGAACCGAACGTTTCATTGACGAAATTAAAGCCAGCACGTCCATTTTCAAAACTGCCCGATCAAGTCGATTGGGAGTAGTGAGTGGTCTTTCTACCCCTACTTACGATATAATTATCGCATTCTGTCTACCAGTGCGATGAAAAAGGTTCTATATCTCACCGCACATTGTTTGATAGTTATCGCTTGCATAAACCCAGCCTAAGGTTGAAGATGATAATTCACCAAACAAGCAGATGATACAACTATCATAAACACAACAACACACATCCCACAAATAACGTTATACACTAAGGATTGGGTATGATATAATGTGATACAATGAGTCAGATATTAACAAAAACAAAACCAGAAAACAGAAACTTGCTTCTACAATCTTACTTACTTACCTACTTACTTCACTAAATTATTTTCCCCAAACTGGGTTCATGAAACCACACATATTCATCAATATTCCTCTGAAAAATTCTGTAAAAGAAATGAATATAGTAAAACAAACTGCAATTAACTACGGATGGAACTGATGGAAAATATTCTTTCAAAATAACTTCATAAAAAGATTTACATGTAGTGTTTCATACTCAAAACAAAAAATATAATTTTAAAGTTATTACATATTTCTGCCATCCTAGATAGGAACTGTTTTGGCAATGGTTGAACAAATTCAACTTTTGCTATTCACATCTTGACCGAAAAACATTGTTTTGCTAACGAGTTCCAAATATTACATTTCTAAGGTTGTAAACTCGACCTTCTAGAAAGTTTCGAAATCAATATGTACAAAAGGCGACGACGGATTTTTCGTATTATGTACTAGCTTTCATTTTATATGTTAGCGTCAAAGTACATTTTGGTGATGCCTGAATTTTGCACCCCAGTCGTAAAATCGACCCCTATTATAAAACAAGTTATATCTCGAAGACTATCAGTAACAGGAGAATGAAATTGTACATGAGGGTTGCATTCCTGGGTTAGGTACGTACTGAAGAAGGAATTTCCAGAATTCGTATCCCAAGTGATTGAAACTTTCCTCTGGATACTTGAATAATTTCTATACTCTGTTTTGTAATGTGAGAGAGTAATAAATCATTATTGAACTCTAAAACCAAGTCATCTTCGCCGTATTCTATAGGCGTACGAGGTTAAATCTAAAGTTGATGTCATTGGATAGCTTATGAAAAACTAAGATAGGAATGTGCAAGTAGATATAGGACATTATGAATGAAACATATCTAGAATTTTCCGAAGAACCCAAAAATAAAATAATGTACTGTGTGTCCCATTGATGAAAAAAAGAGTTTAAATCCTAACTTTTCAATGCGATATTCCAGGTACAATAAAATAATGAATTTGCACCTACCTGATTATCTTCTCCCTACCTCAAAAAATTTTTTTTGACAAATAATATTATGTAGATATAAATCCGTCTCTAAGAAATAACAAGATGGTCGGATTTGTTTCACAAATGGAGGATTTATCTAAGAAACCGATTATAAGCTTGATTACAGGCACAGGTGGTTAACCTACGTGTGCCTCAGTGTTTAATTTTTTTTAAATGTTTAGTGACTTTCCGGCAGTTGTTGGAGAAGTTCGTTCTTGAAGATGGGTCGTGTTTCTGAATTTGTTGCTGAGAGTGCGCTTTCTAAAAATGAGAAAATTATTATTCTCAATGTGTTGAACGCTGTTCGCAACCAAACCTCGACATTCCGAGTTACAAAAATAGTTTGAATGTGTTCGAATATGACTGGAGTCGGACAGTCAACAATATACCAAATTTTGCACGAGGATAAACGCGCCTCCATCAGATCACCAAAGAGAAGTACAGGAAGAAAAGAAACTGTAGTAAATGAGGATGAAAAAGACTGTCATCAGAAGAATCACACAATCGTTTTACTTAAAAAAAAAGAAATACCTACTTTTAACAAAATAATGAAAAATTAAGATTTTATTCCACCCATGGGTACGAAAAAAGTGAGGAAAACTTCAAGAAATCAATTTTCGTTATGTAAAAATTCAAAACAGAAAATCACTTTTAATAGAGAAAGACGAAATCATCTGCTGGCGACGACAATATTTGAGGACAGTGAGACAGATTCGAAGAAAAACAAGAATATCTATTATATGGACGAAACTTGGTTAAATGAATGATATACCGTTAGTAAAATATGGCAGAATAAAAATATAAAATGCGCGAGGCAGGCTTTCATGGAAGGAGGTCCACTGGAATAAAAGCACCCTCGGAAAAAGGTAGAAGATTTTTCGCAAAATTGATTTGTCGATGGTGGCTTACTAGCATTTCAATCAAAACGGACTGGAGACTATCAAGAATACATGAACTCTGATGTTTTTGAAGAATACTTTCAGCAAATGCTAGATTTCATTCCTCCTGGGTGTGTTATAGTCATGGCTAATGCCAGCTTCCAAATACATCATCCATTGGCTTACTTTAAATAAGAAGCCATTTCACAAAGATATGCTGAAAAAAGAGCTACTGGGGATTGTTAAGTTTAATAAACCTCTTTATACGAAATTTATTTTCGACGAAATCGCTTCAGAACTGTTAATTAAACCCCATAGAATTGGTGTGGGCGCAAGTAAGGGATTGTAGCAAGGCACAACACTACTTTTTAAATAAGTGTGAATTGTGAATTGTAAAAAATGGAGTGAGTTTGTCGAACATGCAATGGAATGGAATGGAAACATGGAATGGAAAAAAGAATGTGGGAAGCTGACAAAATGCTAGAAAACACTGTAGAGCCCCCCATTATTTCTTTTGACCCCAACCACGATAATTCATCGGATTGCTCGGAATATGACGGCTTAAATTCAAAAATTGAGTTGTGGTATTGTGAATAGTAGATTATCCATTAATATTAAGATTTATTCCAATTTATCTATTTTCATATTATTATAACTTTAATAGAAGTTTTTATCTACTTAATATTAGAATAATTAATATCCCAATTATCTGCCTATCTCTATATTATAATCATGTATGAGTATTAATATACTAATTTTTTTAATAAACTACCTGTAGTTACATCACATGAATTCAATTCAGAAAACTCCTCTTTTTATTGTTATGCAAATTTGGAGATCCTAATTTAGGAGCGATTCGAGGTGTGTTGAATAACTAGAATACAGAATTTTCAAAAACTATCATTGCAAGTTTACAATACAACCTTCAAGTTGTCCACCCTGTTCAATGGGTTCTGTCATTGCAAATTCACATTTTATCACTCTCTCACATTAGAAAACAGAGTATATGTATGAAACTGTTTGCTTCACTCGTAAATCTTATTTTTTGTTCTGGGAAAAATTCTTCGTTTCTGAATTTTGCACCCCAGGTAGTGAAAACTATCCCTATTATAAGAAAAACCGATGGTGCGACCAGTTGGAAAGGTAGATTTCAGAATTTATTTATAGATTCTGAAATTTACATCAATAAAGCTAGCGAATCATGTGCCAGAAAAAATGGAACAATTTCATTGGAAACAAAAACACAATGTTTATTTTTATATGAACCATAAACTTTTCAATCAAAAGTTGGAGAAGGATTTAAATCTTCCTAAATGCTTCTTAATATTTCTATCTGATCTGATTCAAATCAAAAGAAAGAAGTATAACCGTCACACTAGGATATAGACAGTACTTACTTGGGTTTCAATCTCAATATCACTTAGAAAATAATAATTGTTAGTTATTAATACAATTTAACTTTGAATTCGAGAAATATTGAAATAAAATGATGTTCTGTTTATAGATGGAATGAAAACTCAAATAGTATCTGATCAACATGAACGAATGAACCTAAAATGGAAGGAGCATACAGGATAAACAAAAAATATAATTTCTCATGAATGGTAATTCACAGCGATTTTTAATTTTGGGTACATATTATATAATTTTGTTTTTTCGGATAAATATTGTGGAGTTTATGGGGGTCTATCAAAAGACGTAATGTTTGTTGATATTGGTAGGAAAATGAAAGGTTGAGATTTTTTTCAATCTTTCAACAGCCGCCATTTTGAAACTACCCTACCGCTTTGGCATATCTTCAAACTCAACTGAGATATTGATGAATAGTATTTCTATGCCGAATATCGTTTCATTCGATGAAAAATCCGGCATACACTTTGTTAACAAATTTCTTTATATCCCATACACATACACACGTTTCCTTCCAAATATTCTTTTGGAATAAACACTAATATTTCAAGTTTTGACAATCTTTTGCTGCACTTTTGCTCAGCTTCCTCATACTAGTATAGATGGTTATTGAAAATGTTTTTTTGACTTCTCAGCGATTCTGTAGGAGTGATCATGAAAATAAAAAAATGTAATTATCCGTGCTTGTGTCTGTCTGATTTTTTCAGGAATTTGCACCTAATTTGATGGAAATTTAGTATATATTGTATTCCTATGCATTTTCAAGATCCTCTTGAAAAGGTTGATGAACATGTTGATAAGGACAAATTCTCAACTGAATATGGAATAAAAACATTGTTCTGGAAATAAAAAAATCCACGACAATAACGAAATGGACTTTCGACGACAAAAATGAATTGGAGTCCTAGTAAGTGCATTGACACTCTTGCATCAATGTTACAAATAATGTCTGGTGAGTACTCCATTTTGGAAAACGTTTCCATTTTCTTATCAGTCTAAATTAGTTCTTAATTGAGACTAGAATAGAAAATCAAATAACTATCAGAATAAAAATGCAAATTTTCACTGTCAGATTTTTTCTTTTTAGTTAGAGTTCTTTCACAATATGATGTAGTTCAATGTCCGTCGTGGCTTCAGCCGGAAAAGTAGTTGTTTTCTGTTAGATACTACAAAAAATACCTTCATTATTGTCGTGGATTTTTCAATTTTCCAGAAAAATCTTCCTATTCAATATTCAATTGAGAATGGTTCCTTTTTAACATGAATACCTCTCAAAAGGTTATCTTGAACTATGGAAGATAGTAACTAGGATTCATCTTTCAGTCGCAGATGATTCCACATCTGATTTTATGAAAATCCTGTTCATTGATTTGTTGAACATATAGACAGGATGTTCATAAAATCAGATGTTTTTCTTTTGAGTTAGGGATTTTTCAGAATATCTATCAGATCTAGTTCAATGTCCAGCGTGGCTTTAGCCGGGGAAGTAGTTGTTTTCTGTTAGACATTCACAAAAAATAAATTCATTTTAATCGTGGATTTCTCAATTCACAGAAAAATATTTCTATCAATATTTAATTGAGAATGTTTCCCTTTTCAACATGAATACCCCACAAGAGGTTATTTTGACGATGGAAGATAGTGACTAAAGTTTATCTTTCAGTCGCAGATGATTCCACATCTGATTTTATGAACATCCTGTTTATATGTTCAACAAATCAATCTATCATACCCCATGACAGGTTTTAATGTCAGAAAACACTAATCTCAAAGTGTCTCTCCAAAAGAAATGATTCTAACTTTTTCCATCTTTGCAAAGTGAGATTGCTTCTTGAAAATGTGTTTTCCATTTCTTCCGATCTTCCTGATGATCGTGGAAGCGTGAAATAGATTTTCGTCGACAAAAATGTATCGAAGACCTAATGAATGCGATGTCTCTCCTGCGTCAATGTTACGAATGATTTCTGGTGAGTACTCTCTTTTGGAAAACATTCTTCTCTGCCTCATTCATCTTTATGAGTTCTTAATTGAGACTGAAATAGAAAATCAAATAACTATCTGAATGAAAAGGCAAATTTTCAATTTCTGATTTTTTCTTTTTTTTCTTTTGAGTTCGGGCATTTTTAGAATATCTATCAGATGTAGTTCAATGTCCAGCGTGGCTTCAGCCGGGGAAGTAGTTGTTTTCTGTTAGACATTCACAAAAAATAACTTCATTTTAATCGTGGATTTTTCAATTCACAGAAAAATCTTTCTATCAATATTCAATTGAGGATGTTTCCCTATTCATCCTGTTCATATTATCAAACAAATCAATTGATGAAGATATTCTTCAAAACTTCTGCAAATATTTGTCCCATTATGTCTATAGACGCGATCTTCAGGAAAATATGCCATAACCTAATTTTCTGGGAAAAATTGAATGAAGAAACCTCTTTTTTTTTAATTCCTTTAAAATGTCTAATATAGGAGTAACTTATACGATGAACAATAATTCATGACTAGCGTAGTCATAGCGTAGTACATACATGAATAGCTTTAACATCATTTTATGTTCCGGACATAACGTAACGAAAAACAATATACCAAATTTTCATTGCACATGCACGCATAAATATACATTTTTGATTCTCATAATTACTCCATCAGAATCAGAAGTCAAGAGAACTATTGCATTATGATAAACATTTTCAATTACCATCCAAGCGGTAGTGTGGAAAGCTATGCAAAAATGTAGCAAGCGATTGTTTATTAATGATAAGTCCGTCAAATACTTGAAAATGAGTGTTTATTGTTCTTGAAATAACTATTCTCAAAAAATATTCCAAAAAAGTGTGCGGTCATACAAAATTTGAAATAATATATGCACCCCTGAAATGTTTTCAGAGTATCAATTATAAGTTTTCTGAATAAAAAAATTTCAGTCCGCTAAAGTATTGCTATGACGACTTCAAGTACAAGTCCGCTAAAGTAGTATTTTATACAGACTCTCTTCAGCATTGAAAGTAGGCATTCTGTAGAGCGTGTTCAGAACATATATAAAGGATTGTATTGTTTGTTTCAAATATAAACAAACCGCCCTTAAACAGATAATGGATGATTTTCCTGAAGAATGAATAATTCTAACTAGTCCCTTTTTCAATTGTGGAAAAGACCATGCTGGGCATATGAATATAAAAAGTAGAAAAATTCGAAATTCTGATTAGTGAAGTGTTATTTTTGTATTTTTGTTTGCTTTGTTACCAAGCCCGTTTATACATAAAGGTGGTATCTGACCTCACTACAGAATGATTTTTGAATTGTCTCAAACGCTCTGTCTCTAGAAGAAAATTGTGTGAAAATATTTCTTCAGATAATAGTACACATTTCTTTTTAGGCTTCCAATGTTTTACCAGACCTTCAGAACTTTCTGGAGATATATGAATTTTTCAACACTATCTAACCATTTCGGAGGGCATTGGGAATCTGAAGAGCTCACTACCCTTGTCCCACGGGTGGAAGCTTGTCTCAACTCCCGACAATAATGTCCTGAAGACCTTAATCATTTAACCCCCGGTCATTTCCTCATTGGAAGCTCACTCGTATCTGGATTCCAAGGAGATTGGACATATTCCAACATATCACATACATTTTATAATATTTTTGATCACGAGTATCTGTGACAGCTTTGGCGGCGCACTAAGTGGCATATGGAGGAAAACTCTTTATCTATTAATGATATATCGAGGGAATTTGACTCCATAGATTTTGATGTGATGTGTTGAGGTGTTCGGGGAAAATTTCTGGTATGGGTAATATCTTATATTAAATACAGGAAAGTATATATGAAATGGGGTATTACGAACTCTGATATATTCAATATAGACATTGGAGATCCACAGGGCTCAGTTTTGGGACCGCTTATTTCTCTAACTTATTTCAATGATTCACCACAACATATAGGTACTAAGTTAATATCACTTTCTGCTGACGACACTTCAATTTCAGAAGAAGCTGATAGTCCTCCGGAACTGCAGTCGAAACTGAACACAATAGGTCGCAAATTCACAACTAGGTGTCGCACAAATGAACTTACAGTTAATGCCGATAAAACGGTGTTAGTTCAATTCTTCAATAGAAGATCAGAACACCTACATGTTATATAAATTTTCTATATATCCGTCGGAAACCACAAAATTTTTAGGTCTTCATATAGATTTGGATTTTGAGTTCGCAAATACACATAAGTTACGTTTGCTAAAAAATCAACACCAGTTTCTATGCATTGCATTGAATGGCATTCCTCTTTCTTGCGTGGTTTATTAAATACTCCCTGTTGCTTTTGTGGGAGAAGGAATGAACATTAATAGAACTTTCATCTCTCAAAAAAGGTTCGAAAAGTTTGTCACACAGATTCCTGTATACCCATTTTTAAAGAAATGAAAATTTTAACATTACCATCTATATACATTTATAATTGGTTTCTTTTTGTACAAAAACGGGAGTCTGAGTTCGAAACTGATTCAATGTGTCACAATTACCTAACAAGAAACGGAAATCTAATTAAGCTGCAACAACATCGTATGAAATTGTTCCGAAAATCACCCTCTCTATCAGGTTCGAGAATATTCAATTGCCTGCCTTCAAATGTAAAAAGTATCTTATCAATACCTACTTCCAAAAGGAAGATTAAAAAGTATCTTATATAGGGATGTTTTTACTAGTAGGAGATTTAAGCCGGTTCTGGGTCTCCCCCCACCACTATGACGTCACGTGTGACCTTGAATAGTTGCAGGTGTGCAGTGTGTGTGTGTTTGACCTTGAGATTTGACTTTGAGATTTGTCATTGAGTTTTGATTTGGGTTTGGTCGACTTTGAGATTCGACTTCAGTTTGACCTTAAATAGCCTTGGAGTTATCATTAAGTTTTGACTTTGAGATTTGACCTTGAGTTTTGATGTTGGATTTGTTTTCGGCAACCAAAAGATTTGATATCGATGTTTGTTTGACCTTGACTAATGTTGTGGTTGGCATACATTTCTGTGTAGTTGACCTTCAGAATCCTTGCACTCTCAAACGGGAGGGCATTCATCCTGTGAGAGAGCTAAGAGTGAACTGCAGTATTGATGGTGTGTTGATGCTCAAGTGCGTAATGACCTTCACAGTCCCATCACTGGAAATGGAGTGGGGATTTTTATAAAAAAGTGTGGAGTCGTTGATGAAATCAGATGTTAGATAATATCATCAGAGTGAATACAAGAGTACGAGAAGTTTCTCAATTCAGTGAGTGTATTTTTTTTTAAGGTGAAATAATCTTATTTTTTATACAGTCTTACTATGTCTTTTCTTCCAAAGTTGTAGATTTGAAGAGAATCAATTCTTCAATAATTGAAAAGAGGGTGGGAGCTTTTGAACAAAGACCAATATCATCATTACCCATCGGTAAAA